>JBBMOE010000070.1:202110-306041 GCA_037975065.1 Chaetodon trifasciatus
GCCCCCCTTTTTTGATCGCCATCAGCACTCAATTAGTCCGCCATTAGGAGTTAATGGACATCCAGTCAGTCTTTCATGCTTTCACTCTGCAGGTGGCCCTGCCTCAGCTGATGCTGATTGGACGTGACGACCTGGTTAGCGGCAGATTTCACCCCCCCCGGAGCTGATGGAAAGGCTCAGAGCGCTCTGATGAAGCCATTAAGACCTGCTGCTAGTTCAACAGACGGTTCAGAGACATAAAAAGTCTACTCCGAATTATAATCTCATGTGACAGCTCAGATTAAAGTTGCAATGAATCATCTTGAGTTTCATTCTGAGACTTTGGCATAATTGTGATTGCAGATCATCAAGACTGGTACTCTCATCAAGCCACTATACTGTTTCTCATACAGGTGTTAACATGCACTTGCTTTCAACACTAAGCTGATTTCCTGCTATATTTCTCCTGCAGGAAGCCATGTATACAGTACACCTAACTGGGTTTCTGATCAGCCTTGAACAAGTACGATGACTGTCACCATTCCTGTCTCCTACATACTACATTTATATACTTCTAATTTAGTTTTCCAGTTTCATTTTGGATGGGAATGTACTTGCTGACTGGATTATGGTCCTCACAACCTTTCTCTGAAGCACAGGACACCGGTGTGATGCTGGAGACCAGGGGTCATCTCCAGGCTCCTGCATATAGTCAGGTTTAGGCGAGCCGTTCTTGATGAAGGTTAGGAAAATGGTGGTTTAGATTTAATGTTGCTAAAGTAAACATGTCCTTTCTCACAATTCAAGTCACTTCAGAGGAGGCTGACCTGCACTTAATGAAGAGCAATGTCAGTCAAAGTCATGCTTTTTGTTAAATATACCACATGGTTTTTAGTGACACTGAGAGAAAAACGACAAATCAGCCAATTATAAGCGTGCAGAAACACGCTCCACCAATAACTGCATTCATCTAACATCCTTTTCCTAAGTCGCACTCTTCTTCCATTTGTCTCTCTTGCCAGTAGCTTTTCTCAACATCACAACTGAATCCTAATGTTGACATGATGTGTACATATCCTTCAAATAATACAGTATAAAGTAATGCATAATTGTGTTTTCATTTATATAAAGCAGGGATGTTAACAGCATGCCATTTTCAACCAGGTATCTGATTCTGACCACCTAACTGTAGTCACTTCATGGAGGAAATAGCTGAGCCAGTCCTTGCTGCTCTGATATTTTAAAGCAATTCATTGTATGCAGAATTCATTGTAAGAAGTCTTGACTAAATGTAAGCGGCACGTGGACCAGGGCGAAACGCAGGAACACTTCCCTTATTTTCAAATGCCAGTGCTGAACAGGTATGAGATCTGCATAATTTCTGAGGGAAAACACGCACACACATGCATGTAGCAATGGAGCCGTGCATTCAAAACAACTCCATCCAAAGCCAAAGTGATTTTAAACTGTTCGAGCTCTGCTCTCACTACAAATCCCGTCCTCTCACTGTGCCATCAGCCCTTTGACACACACACACACACACACACTCGTATCACTAATGCAGTTAAAGTAAGAAAGCAAGTCTTTGAAAATAAGGATAGGGTGTGTGTGTGTGTGTGTGTGTGTGTGTGTGTGTGTGTGTGTGTGTGTGTGTGTGTTACAGGCAGGAAATGCAATAGATTGCTTCATGGCACGAAGCTGGAAGAGGGTGCAGTTCTTCAGAACACGTAGAGATAAAGTGTCCGAGTCACTGGAAGTTAACGCAGATTCAAATGGAAACAGAAACGAGTGAAACAATCATCTTTGCAACAGGAAGTGACAGGATTAATAGAAAATGCACGTCCTTATGTGAAAATTAAACATCAGCTCTAAGAGTTCTGATGAAAGCGAGACTGAGGCTACCAGTCTTCTCCACCACAGGCTCATTTGTTAACAGCAGTTACCAAGATGTCACGACAAATTAACAATGAAATTCGGAAGTTTTAAAATTCCACAGGTACAACAGCATCATCAACAGAAGCACTGAAGAACGAGACTCCTCTGTAGCGTCTACAGGGGGAAACGAAGAAATGCAAATTAAAGGAGAGAGAGGAAAAAAGACAAAAAGCAGGAAATTAATAAGAAATGTGCCTGAAATGATCTTTAAAAGGACAGATATGAGGAATCACCCATAACGTGTAAATTAATTTCTTCTTCTCCCGCCATGAGCTCCATCTATTCTTCCCCACCTTTTATCACTACTTCTACATCATCTTTCATTATTCCTGTTACTCTGAATCTCCAGCTTCCATCCAACAGAAAGAGAGCGGACGAGGTTAAAGCTGGAGGTACGAAGCCCATCGGCAAGGGTAAGGACAGAGAGAGGAAAGGGAAGGAGGAGAAGACACAGGTAGATGAAAGGACGCCAGGATCCAACTCAACACTTACTTTAGGCTGTCAGTGAATCCCGAGGAGACGAGCACGAGACAGAGACAGAGCGGGAAGAGGAAAATGAGTTCGTACTGAGGAAGGGAAGCAGAGGAAGTGGGAGTGCAGAGAGTTTGGAGCAGGGACTTCCTCACACACACACACACACACACACACACACACACACACACACACACACACACACACACACACACACACACACAGATATGCAAGTCAAGTAAAGGCAACATGCTTGACTTCTCACACACACGACAGTACGAAGAAAAACAGCCTGATATCCAATTGGGCTGCATCGAGGTGAGCAACGACCTTAAAGTTTGAGCCGGCGGAAAACTACTTTGCACTCCATCTCGAGCAGGACAGTCTCTAATGCTCGAGGCCGCAGTGAAGCCTGGGAGCAAACCAAAACCTGGAGATGGAATTAATCCGGCGGTGTGACAACAGGTTTAGCTACCTGATATCTTGACGTCTCCTCACTCTTCCTCCTCTTCAGCCCTGGAGGGGGTCAGGCGGCTTTATGAGGCGGGAGAAAAGGCTTCACTCGGTTCGATACGCGCAGTCCTCCCAACAAACAAACACGCTCGGTCTTCATTCATTTCCCTCCCTCGCCCTCCACCCTCCCTCCCTCCCTCCCTCCCTCCCTCTCTTTCTTTCAGGGCAGAGATAGGACACAGAGAAACTTGTGTCTGAGCTGCACAGGAAGAGAGCAGACAAACAGAGGCCTCCTCTGGCCACTAATTAGCAGGTCGTACGCCGCTCCCGTCCAACTGCAGCAGCCAGATTAAACGTCTGAGCGTGTGTGTGTGCGTGTGTGTGTGTGTGTGTGTGTGTGTGTGTGTGTGTGAGTGTGTGATGGCGCCTGCACATGTGACCAAAGGACTGTGTGTAACGGTGTGTGATTATATCTATGTGGGGTTTGTACGTGTCTGTCTGCTTGCAGCAGTTATAGTTAACGTGTGGGATCATGTGAGAGCGTATGTGCAAGCTGTTTTGTGTGTTTCCATGCATAAATGAGTCTGCTTGTATCATGTAGTGCGTATATGGTGTGTGTGTGTGTGTGTGTGTGTGTAGGGCTGATAACCCAAATAGGAAGCATGCAGTCGCTTTGGTCACGTCCGAGGAACTTCTACCTGACAGCCTTAAATCTCTCGGTCTGTTTTAACCCTGTAGTGTAACACACAGCCCGGCCCTCTGCCTCACACACTGTGAATCAAGTTCATAGGCCATCAGATATGAATAGAGACTATAATTTGCTGGCATTTCCTCATGGAGGCTATTTGATTAGAGAAAAAAGGGAGGGGTGGACACCAGAGAGGACAATGGGCCCTCTGAGGCCCTCAGCGAGGGGGGAGACGGAGCGAGAGGTGCAGTCATGAGAGGACGGCACTGGAGAGACGATGTGACCAAAACACTGAGAGGGAACATGAAGGAAAAATGCAGCATTTAAAAAAAAAAAAAAAAAAAAATGAAAGGAGGCAAATGACAGCCCACGCCTCAATTCAAGCTAATATGCAAGACAAAACAAGCTTTCTTCCCTCGCACGCTAATTAGCACTAAACATCAAGTACAGCTGAGTCTGACGGAAATATCATTAGTTCTGCAGCTTTTTCCAGACCATCAGCAGTTTATCCATCAGCCCTCAACGCTCTGCAAACTTGGCAACCTCACTGCGATGACAAGACTTCAAGAAGCTGCTCACAGTCACTGCGTCCAACTCTTCTAAAGCCTCACCTGGCAGCCGCTGGACTCACGAGATCATACGAAATCACGCCATGAAGGCATCCTATCTCGGCTTCAAGTCATGCGCTTGTGGCCGAACATATAGTCAGTGATGGTTCATCCAATCACCTGCAAGTATTGTTTCGACAGTACCTGCGTTTCCAAACATGGACAACTTCCCAGATGGTTCTGCGTAACAAACAGTGGTCACATCACGTTATCTAAAACCAGACTGTCATTCATATATTCCTGTTTAAAAAAGATACACCTTCTCAAATTTAGACTTATTTTTCCAGTTTGAACAAAGTCAGGCAAACTATTTGAAGAAAGCCAACAAACGTTGAACCGAGCCCAGAAAAGGAGAGATAAAAGGGTTAATGGCAGAAAAAAAGAGATGAGGAATACAGCGGCATAAAAGATGTGAGAGGGAAACAGACAGAGAGGTGCAGGTTGGTCAGAGCGGGGAGCAGGGATTGCCTTGCAGAATTGGATTTCCCTCCATGGCTGGCTAAGCCCGCAGCAGAGCCACCCATGGGACACTGACAGTCACTCCTCAGAAAATAACACCCTTCATATTCTCCATGATGGCTTCTGTATTGAGCACAGCTCAAACTGTGGCTTCCCTTGGCTCCACGCTTAATCCCACAGACACGGCAGCCAGCCAGAGCAGGAGGCTGCCGGCAGAGAGCCGCTGCTGCGTGACCCGACTTTCACTGTGTTTAACTCGAAGCTTGACAACTTTGGAGGAAGTGATGGAGAGCCACCCTCTGAAGCTGCTCAGCTGCATATTTCTCTATGTACAGTATGTGATGGCCTGACTTCCTGCACCAGCATCTCTGCTGAACTGCAGTCAAAGCCAGCCAAATGCATTAAAAACTTTACAGGGGAGTTTGAGCTTCTTTGCACAAAACCACGATGATGACGAGGATTCCCACTCAGGAACATCAAAGTCATGTGAAGTTTTCCATGTCTGGTTAGTCTTTCTTGTTCATGCGTCACAAATGTGTCTTGTGATCACGTCTGCAGGAAGGAAAGCGCATTTGTATGATTTTTCACTTGTCTTTGCGATGTAAATTTATAGCATACATCAACATATTCTCTGCAGCAGACCAGATGGGTTTGAACTAACTTCCTCTTGGATTCACTTCATGCATTAAAACATTCATCTGTTTCTCTGTGTTTGCTGCAGAAAGTGGCTGAGAAAAACTGGAACTACAGAATGTCCACACTGCAAATCTTACTCTCACAATCCAATTTTAGCCCAGATATTTGGGTTAGAGAGTTTTTTTTTTAAGTTCGATTTGTACTTAGTCCATAAAAGGTAATTAAAAACCATCAAATAATGAAACCAAGAGCCACTCTGTGACTGTTTTGCTGCATGAGTTTTCCTTTAGTTGAGCGGCAGCTCAGAGTGCTAAAAAAGACTTCCTATTTATTACTTTTATGGGTAACTCTGCTTTTTATATCTCAATCATGACACAGGGAATTGCTTTAGAGGATGTTTACGGCTCCCGTCAGATTTACAGCGATCTTGAACACACTCACAGACCTTGCTGATGTGCCAACAGCGCAGCATGACAGCTGATCTGCCCTTGTTTTGATGGGCTTTGTTTTAGAGGTAGTGAAACATAGTTTGCAATGTTTTGAGGCTGTTGTTGACAGAGGTACAATGCTGTGGGTTCAGTAACTGTCATTTTAACCAGGAAAAATCTACAATATATGTGACAAGAAGGCAAAAACTCAGACACTGTGGTTTTATCTATAAAGCAATCCAGTTCAAACAGTTGTTGGGGATTTAGTCAATATCTGTAATGAATCACCTATAGATGTTCAATTCAGCCAGAGACAGAAATAAAGACTGAAAATGATGAAAGAATGGCAAAAGCCAAGTCAGGTGAATGAAGAACAAGGTTAGAAAGAGCAGAATGAATCGGAACATTAGACCCCAAATTATCTGCCACAAAGTCGTTCTCCTTGAGAAACCCACAAAGCACCACTGAACTGCCACATGACGCACGTCTGGAAGGAAAATACAAGGTCCCTGGCATTAAACTGCAGCTCAGCAACAAGACGAGTGCCTCCTGGAACTTCCTGTGACTTTCAAATTGTCTTCATTTATAGCTGCTGAGCACTCCACATATGGTCTTCACATAATAGCTTGACATTTGGGGAAAGTGCTAATCAGCAGCACTCTCATGTCTGTCGGTTAAATATGAAGCTACAGCCAGAAGATGGTTAGCTTATCTCATCTTATCTCTGGTTAGCTTTAGAGGTACAGGTAGGCAGAGTTTTAGCCATAAGGTGGCATTGTTGGATGGTCAAATACCTGTAAAACTAATCACACTCCCGTTAGCCTCAGCTGTACTCTGTGTTCCATGCTAATTAACAAACGTTAGCATCCAACATGATAAACTACGATGCTCATGATGGCATTCATGTCGCTAAGTGCAGCCTCAAAGAGCTGCTAACATGGCTGTAAACACATGGTGATGTTGAACCCTTGCTGGACAAAGCCAGACTAGCTGTGCCCCCCTAGCTTCTAGCCTTAATGCTAAGCTAAGCTAACTGGCTGCGGGCTGTAGCTGTAGTGGCATCAATCTTCTCATGTAAATTTCAGTTAGAAAATAAACAAGCATATGTCCCGAAACACTGCAGTATTGCTTCAACAGTGACCCGCTCTTTTCTGGTGACTCATAAATCCTTTCTGATTGAATCAAATTCAACTTTATTGATCCCTGTGGGGCAACGTTACATCACCCTGCCGCAGCCTCCGTATCTCTCAACAAACCTATTAGTTGTGAATAAATCAGTCAAAATGACAAAAACTTATTACAACGAGCTTCGTCTCTCGATGACCGCGTTGCCAGGAGCAAGAGGAGGAGGACGAACAGTAACTGTGTGCAAACACCATTAGCTGTGAATATTTACAAGTCATCTGGGGCCACAATAGAGTGACTCATATGAAGTATTAACTCCACATTTATGTGCATGTGCACAATGAACCAAGTAAATCGCCTTTCTTGTTAGTCCTTTTTAAATGTGAGGTGCAGAAAAGCCTAATTACAACTTCTTTAATTCATTTATACAGAAATACACAAGAAGCAAATGTTCCTCTTATCTCCCTCTGTCACCTGTGTGTGTGTGTGTGTGTGTGTGTGTGTGTGTGTGTGTGTGTGTGTGTGTGTGTGTGTGTGTGAATGTGTGTGTTTCGCACGTTAATCCCCGGGATGCTAACTTTGTTTCGACGCATCAACAGTAAATAATCGCACACATTCCACCATTCTGTTGGTGCTTCAAAGGCATTTTAGGCTCGACTGCCTGGCTCAAGAGCACTTCAACACCAGAGGCGTGGTTGTTGTGTTGTAATACACGGTGGTAGTAGCAGTAGTAGTACTGTGGGATGTACTTTTTCCTGGCTCCTACTCCTCTTCCTCCAATCTTTTCTCCCTTTTCCTGTTTACCTCAAGGACAAGAAGATATGTGAACTTCAGCGGGATGTCAGACTGCACAAACACAAACACACACAAGCACACACAGGGAGCATCTCCGAGTACTAAAGGGCAGCATACTGGATGTGTGGGCCAATCTATTTCAGTAAAACCGCCATACTGTAGGTGTGTGTTGAAGGCGATAGCTGCAGAGTCTGCAGGGCATAAAGACGTGAACGAGAACTCTACGTGCAGAGCTGCAGAGACGGAGAGCGGGAGCTTTCATGTGTGTGTTCAGCTAATAAAATTAATGATTAAGTGAAAGATATAATTAACAGAAAGACAGAAACATCCTTGAGGAATTAAAAATCACATCTTTTACCCAAATAAATGCTCTGTGCTGGATCAAAGCACTGGAACT
This sequence comes from Chaetodon trifasciatus, assembly GCA_037975065.1. Taxonomy (NCBI): domain Eukaryota; kingdom Metazoa; phylum Chordata; class Actinopteri; order Chaetodontiformes; family Chaetodontidae; genus Chaetodon; species Chaetodon trifasciatus. The sequence goes on from JBBMOE010000070.1 coordinate 210,085, forward strand.
GTCACTTGCAAACAGGACTGCAAGTGACAATTCATTTGTAGACTGGTTCAGAAAATATCAGAAAACAGTGAAAAATGCACAAAAAGGTCCACGTGACATATTCAAATGACTAGTTTTATTCAACCGTCAGTCTGAACTAATAAGACATTCAGTGTGTTTTAATATGTGACAGGAAGGCATGAAATCCTGACTGACATGGTTCAATGATTATCTGAATAGTTGCCGATTAATTTTAAGTCAAATAATTGTTTCTCAACAGCTATCTGATGATGTCATGCTGATGCTTTCAAGAAAGTGACATTTCTTACGTGGCAAACTGCATTTACTTTTTAGTCTTCCATTTAGTTTTATGTAGATGAAGATATGCTTGTAAAAAAACCATGAAATGAAGGATGACAGTGAAACAGTATGACTGATGCCTTAAGGTGAGTATTTCCATTTGAAACAGGATGTTGGGTTGAGACATTAGACAGAGGGATCAATATTAAACTGAATTTACATGCAGTCATGCTTTTTGTAGTCAAAAATAATGTCAGCCTGCTTTTTTTTTTTTTTAAATGTAGCATTAATAGTTTTCATTATTAAAACGAAGAAAGGTGTTTGGAGAAATATCAGAAATCCACTTTTTCATCTCAGCGGGCTGGAGGGGGCGTGTCTGTGTTTGATTGACAGCAGCTGGAAGGCTGCCAGAGTGTCAGAAATCTGAATTTAATGTGTCCGTTATTTATGAAAGGAGTGAACGAGTGGACAAGGGAGCGATTCGAGACGCGGCCACTGTTTTCCAAGAAGCAGCTGCTTTCCACAAAGTTCAAGGGCCCGTTTAATGGAGTCGTGAATCTTAACTCTTATTGTAAATTTTATGTTTTCAACTTTTCGACTTTGCTTTTTCCCTCGATTTGTCACATGAATTGCCTGACATTATATAAAACACGCTATTCACTTTCCTGCCAAGAGCAAGATGAGAAGATCAGCACCACTGCCATGTCTTCACTGTAAATACGCAAGTTATCCAAACGCATCATAAAGACTGCAAACAGCTACTCAAACTATTACTTTAATGGCATTATTATTGCAGCCAAACTCTCGACAACAAAATAAAGCACCAGATCGATAAAGTCACCCTCCCACAGAACATATGAGCTCCTTCATTTACAGGCTTAGAAACTCTCCACATAAGCCCTGACGCCCTGTGAGGCCCCTGAACATCCTCGAGCACCCTCAGGTTTCTGATCTTAACACCGACCTGCCCCCCCCCTCCAAAACTCCCCGGGCTGAGAGCGCTAAAGGTCAGCAGCCACCCACTCAAGAGAGGAAAAGAGAGCTGGAGAAGGAGAAATCTGAGGGGGAAGTCTGAGTTTGGAGCGGCTAAAACAGGAAGGAAGACGTTCAGGTGGTGAAAAGAGGGGAATGAAGCTCGGACACGCAGTCGGGAAACGCTGACGTGTGCCAGCGTTTGTGTGTGTTTGCGCGGCACTCTGACGCACCTGTGCTGATGGCGACCGAGATTTGTCAATGGTGGACATCCCACGCCTGATATGGCAAGAATTTCTGGGTTGCCTGGCAACCCGGCCGACCTCTCTCCACTTGAATCTTTGTGTTGCATTCGTTCATTATCTTTCTCCCCTTTCATGCTCTGCTTTGCTTTCAAGGTTTTTAGCAAGTGAGGTCTTTGTTCAAGTCAGCGGCGCGGAGGAAACCTCCTCCACGCACGCTGCGGCGTCAGTCGACGTTCACATGGTAAAGGTGGGAGGAAACCCGTGGAGGAAAATTCACAGCGAGGGATGTGTCCTTAAGCAGGCACGCATGCCACACACACGCACACACACACACACACGCACACACACACACACACACACACACACACACACACACACACAAACTCAAACATGTGACAGTCTGTAATGACTAAAATATGAAATTCATTCGCTTGGAACACAGTGCACTCTTTCTGGCTCATCTAATGCAAAATATTACACACACACACACACACACACACACACACACACAAGCAATCACATGATTTGTGCATGCATCTGCTTATCCACGTGCACACTCACACAGACATATGCAACACAAATGCAGGAACACACACTCCAGTTTTCTTTAATACACTGAGTTGAAGCTAATGCAGGCTAATACACTGTTTCTGCCGTGAAGGTTATATTCTGTCTTTGCTGAAACTGTTTCCAGAGGAGGAGGATTCAGTTTGTGGTGCTGTTATATTGTAATGCATTATATGGAGAGGTGTTTCAAAGCGTACAAATATACAGTGTGGTGCGGTACTGTTAAGCTTAATTGCATGTAAGTGAGTGTGATTGTATGTGATCTGTCGAACACCAACAGCACACAGTTAGCAACTACCTTGGCTACAAACATGACCCCAAATGAATGTGAATATATGACAATATGTCACTGTGGTGCTCAGAGCTTGTTTGTTCTGCTCCAAATTAATCATTCATGATTAAACAAGTGACGAGTAATAAGCTGCTGGGGTACAAAAATGACATTTTTGCATGATTTTTCCAGTGAAAGAAATCAGTTAACATAGATGCCAGTGACAGAAATCCACTTGGCTTCACACAGACTTTAAAGAACTCGATCTGTCTGTTTCGTGCAGTGAATCTCAGGTTGGGTTAGCTGAAGTTTTCAGAGCAGCGATCTCTTCTGCATCGCTTGCTAGACGAGTCCAGTTCTTTGACTGACAGGCTTGAGTGACAGCTGGACAACCAGGAAACTGGGCGCTCTGACAATCGATACAAAGGTTAAGACACTTCTGCTGAGATATAAAGTGAAAAATAAACGAGGCAGAGAGAGGGAGAGGTGAACATGGGATAGAGAGGGATGACAGAAAAGAAGGGAGAGCAGAGCGAGGCTGGCAGATCTCATGTGGGATGATGAGACGAGAGGATGGGATGGAAAACTTTGTCCATTCAGGCTGCACCGGCTTCTGCCTTTATACTAACTCTGTTTATTCACAATTACACAGGGCAAACTAGCACTTAATTATGCAACTGAATGTCTCTTTCCTCACTAACACTGTTCCTTCTTTTCTCCGTCCTCTCCTTTAAAACCCACCCACGCAAATTCAAAATGACGGCGCGCCACATTCAGACGCGCACACACCGAAGCGGATAACACCACATATGCTCTGCACACCCCCAGCCTCACATTTAAACACAAATGCACAGATATTCCTTTTTGTGATGCATCAACATATCAGCGCACACACACACACAAACACACACACACATCCAGGTGCAAACCTCTCCAGGCAGCATGCCAGTCAGCCAGGCACGCTGCCAGTGTACAAGACAGAGGGTCTGTTGTGTTGTAAATGTCAGATGTCCTGCTGTTTGAGCCAGCATGCACCTCGCCGCTAAACAATCTCATCTGCACACACTTAACCACATTTATATAGGCAGCACGGAGGGCTTAGGGGGGAGGAAGGACGGAAGGAAGACTGAAAGGTGGAGCAGGAGCACATGGCAGTGGAGGAGAATGTGGATTCAGCTCGCTTTTCTAGAGGTTTGGTTAAAGGCAAAACACTTCACACACTGGAACTGAGAGGTAACGCATGCTTTTAATCTATTCAAACTTTAATTCCTACATTTCATGCAACACACCGCTCACATCAGTGTGCATACTCAGGTACAAAAGTTTCATTCATTCACTTCCCTTCAAGCTAATAAATATACTTGTTTCTTTTTCTTGTGTCACGACAGCGGAGCCAGTCGACAAATACTTGCCGAGGTGATCGGCTGTGAAACCACACAACTCTCCTCAGCTGCCATCTTTAAATCCAGTATTGCTTCGGCTTTCGTCCCCCTGTTTGGGTTTTCTGGTTCAAACTTCAGACTTGCTTTTCAGACCCTCTAGTTCACCACATGTAGACTAGGACCTTCTATATGCTGTTTCAACTCATTACATAACAAACCTCTAACCTCTTCCGCTCAGTGCCCAATGCAGAGTGAGAGCATTAATCTTTCATTTTACTGTGCAATATGTACTGATTTGCAATATTAATGTACAGTATTTTAATGTGCGCTATTAAAGTACAGTATATATTTAAATGTGTTATAAATCCCTCTTTTTGTGTGGAATTTGCACTTTCCAATTGCAGAATTAAGTACTCAGAAGATGAACATTATTAATCCCTTGAGGGAAATTCAATAAGAGAACATATTAAGACTAAAACAGCAACAACATTCAAATGACTGCAGAAAAAATAAATGATTCAAATGGGGAAAAAAGACTATATGTACAAAGTGTGTACACAATTACCAAGTTAAATATGTACTTAAATGGAGGTGAAGTGCAGGACATTTACATATAAATGAAGCCGTGTTTCCATCAACATATTTTCATGTGCATTTTGAAGTGTCTTATTAGAAAGGGTTGATGTAAACGGGAAATTTGAAGGTTTTTACACTTTCTTTGGGTGGTTTTCGCCTTTTTCATAAGAATTAATGCTCTTGAAGGGAGACAGAAACACCTTTTTCCACTCTGTTCTGATGTAGCAGCGGTCTCCTCATCGCTCCACACAGATCTGATGTAACCTTCCTCTCATTAGCAAAGGAAACAAACAGAAAAGTCACATTTCTATCACGTTTTTTCTACATTTTTTCACAGCTTCAGGTTTGCACATGATGGTTTCATATCATACATATTGAAGGCTTTCTGACCGCAGACTTAACATGACGAACCAACTCCAATCATCCCACCGCGGTGAAGGTCAGAAACATGCCTTAATTCACATTTTCTTTGGCTGATTTCCTTGAAATTCGGTTAAAATTGAAATGTTGCACATATGAATGGAAACCCAGCTAATGATTGGTTTGACAGAGCTGAAGGGAAAGTAAGGGTAGCGACAGAGTAGGCAACTACTGTAGGGAGTGTAGTAGCACGACAGTGTAATTACTCCCACTGCCAGAAGGGGAAGACGAAGGCGCCGCTCTGCAGGTTCAAGTAAAAATCCTTTCAACTGCAGCTTACTGCTGAGGGCCTGAAGCTCATGAATATGGAAAGTTGTACTTCATCTTTTTTTTGTAATGCTGTACAGCATTCATGCATATGTGTGTGTATAATTTTCTGGTTTTAAATTGGTATTAACAAGATACAAACACGGAGCATATCAGAGGCTGGAGATCAGCTGTCTACATAATGTGCACATAAAACTGCTTCACATCAGTTTTCTGACAGGATAAAAAATTGGTCCCAGACAAAACAGGATATCAGCCAAACACTGAAAGTCACATCTATACATACACCGCTTTGTATTCATTTCCTGCTGCAACGTTCACATTTCCCCCACTGGGATGTTCATCCTTTCATGTGATCTCGTCCAATCAGACGTTTCAGCTGAATGCTATTCATTCAAAGTTCACGAACCAAGGCCTGCTCCTAAAAGGTAAAAGCTTGAAAACTGGAGAGCTTTCCTTGAGAATTCTAACAAGGAGAAAGAAGGTGAGCGTGAAATATAGACGGAAGCAAGCGTGCGACGAGCGTCCAGAGCTGCCTCATTCACTGCGTTCCCAAGGTAACAGTCAAAGTGTTCACTCAGAACAATGGAAATATTACTAGCCTGTAATTTCACTGTGCTGAAGCAGCGTGTGTGTGTGTATACTGCATTATTCCACACATGTGACAAACTTATATGTTGATTATGAAGTGATATGATGAGTGTGTTATACAAGCCTGTCAGATGCACACTGTAAAAGATGATGCATACTGGAGTGAAAATATTTGCTGTTATTTAATTGAGAGTTGACCAGTTAGAGCAGGTTCACTCAGGCTCTGTGCGTTTGTGTGTGTGTGTGTGTGTGTGTGTGTGTGTGTGTGTGTGTGTGTGTGTGTGTGTGTGTGTGTGTGTGCGCGTGTACCTGCGACAGGCTGGAAAAGCCCAGGTTGTGGCAGCCGTTGCAGGGTGTCAGGGCCTCCCAGAATCCAGTGGGGCCGCAAGTCTTTTCTGCTTCGTCCTCCTCCAGGGCCGGAGGGAGAGGCGGGGTCGGCCGCTGTGAGGGAAAAGGTGGAAAAAAAATAAATAAACTACTCGATTCCCAGGATGCCGACGTGATGAGTGACCAACAGGAAGGAGGTCAGAGGTCGTAAGGTCTGCATGCCCTGACAAGCTGCATTATCTAAGAGCAAAGAACTGGGAATTGAAACAAAGCGTGTTTAAGAAAAGCTGCTATAATCAATTTTTTTACAATAATGATGGATCAGATGAGAAAGTGTGACATCAAAGCGGTCACTCAAAGAGATTTATCACCCGACTCTGCCGTTCTCCTCAGCTCCGCAGACTGAGTCGATCAGTCCATTGTTTCTCACAAATTTACTCGTTTGATTCAGTCTCACGGCTCTCACAGCGCTGTTTCCAGCCACAATCGGCAGCAGCGTTCAGCGATAAAGCACTAATAAACCCGCTGTCGGCTTCCCGCCCAGCGCCAAATGACAGACAGACAAATACAGTGACTAGCTGGTGAATATTGTGGAGGATATAGCAGCTTAGAAGTGAGAAGTTTCCATCAGGAGTTGGTGGAGACCATAACAGAGCTAAAAGTATGTGCCAAAAATACATCTTTTAGTCATTTCATTTCATATTGAGGTTTTGTTTCCTGGTTGGGAGAGTTTCAATGATTGTCGAGATGCTCAAAAACAATCCTGAAACACCATTTAAAGAAGAAATGGCTTTGCGTTGCTGCTCTGGATGCTGCAATGAGTTAACCAGAAAGGAGAAAGGTGCAGGAACAGCAAAAGAGCTTCAACACACACTCATGCACACTGTGTCCTTTCCTGGGGCTCTTTGGCTCCCAGGAGCCAGGTGTGTGGATGAGCACTGTGGCATGAGGTGTCAGAGGGCACACGCAGCCCACCTGATGTCTCAGTGAACCATATAATGCAGCAGAGGACGCAGGTCACGGCAGATTACATAGAGGCGTATCAGATATCACAGCAGTGTCTGACACGTAACACCAGAGGAAAGAGAGGGAGAGAGCGGAGGGAGGTCTGATGACGACAGAAGACAAACCACCTTCAGAAAGAAGGGAGGTGGCAGAGAAAACAAGGTGAAGAGGGTTAAGGGGGGAACTTGGGGACATGTTGAAGACAGGAAGACGTGCTTGATGGAAAAGCTGAAGAAGAAAACTGTGAGAAATACCACTGAGAGAAGACACAGAGGGAGGGAGGACAGATGGGAAGAGCCAACGCGACAGCGAGACTGGAGATGGAGGCAGAAAATGAAGCTGAAATCAAAAGGTCACCAATCGCTCCAGATTGCAAAGGGCCCTCTGCAACACCGGAATATTGATTGATGTAAAGCGGACCGCGGTCCTCACACACACACACACACACACACACACGCTGCACTGTATGCGCGGACAATAGAGACACATCCTTTCATTACAGTAAAAATCAGATAGCAGGCTGTGTTCAATACAAAGGACACCATTAATTATTCATTCCTGAAGACTGCATTACTGATCAATATTACATTAGATGTCTATGTGAAACCCTTAAAGGGATAGGTTACTATTTTGGGAGTTTCTACCACTTCCCAACAAGGGGATGTGTTTTTTTTTTCTGTGTGTGAAGGCTTGTTCAGAATTGACATGTGGAAAAAAAGATCATGTGCTCTGAAATGAGAGACAGGGTGGAAAACAGCATGTAGAGCCAGAATATTTCCACATGTGACTCATTCATTCATTTATTAGACTAATAAACTCTCACTCCTGGACTGTTAGTTGGACAAAATGAGCAACCTGAAGACATCACCTTGGGTTCAGGGACAACGAGTTAGCACGTTATTGATCTCTTTCCTGACAAAATGATCGAATTAATCAATTTAAGACTAAATATTGGTTATAATCTTTGGTGGCAGCCTTTGTGCTCATTAGGAAAACAGGTAAATTCAAAGATACTGTATGAATATATGCAGAAAATGTTACCAGTGTTAGTAAAACAGTGAGTGCACATACTGACGTACTCATCTGAATACAAGACACACAAGCAGGCATCTTCATTATTGCTGGGTGTACACACAATGGGCACCAAGGTAAGCCTGCCTAACCGTCCTTTCTGTATGCGTGTGTGCGGCTGCTCGAGAGGCGCTGTCGTAGGTTTCTGCATGTTTTATTCATGTGAAATAGACACATCGAATCACATACTAATGGCTCCGGCCACATGTACAGACAGTAGCCTTGGGGCACATAAACACACATACACACTGTGAATGTCAGTAATGGAATACAAATTGGTACTTATAGAGAGAGAGAGAGAGAGACAAGATGGATTGAGATAATTACAGCCTAAGTCAGAGGAGGTGTGTGTGTGTGTGTGTGTGTGTGTGTGTGTATGCGCACTCAACATACACGCATGTGTGTGTGTCAGCAGGTTTGAGCACCTGCTGCACTGTACGTAAACAAGCCTCGCTTTGCTTTCATATGAAGCTCATGACAGATGTGAAAATGATGATGAGCTATTGATCAGTGTCACAATATTCTGTCACCGAGGTGTGTGTGTGTGTGTGTGTGTGTGTGTGTGTGTGTGTGTGTGTGTGTGTGTGTGTGTGTTGCTGTACGCTGGTGAACAAGAAGGAGGAAAAGAAAAATGGAAACAGACACGCCATAACAAGCGAGCGAGAAGCACAGATGCACACAATGGCATTTCTTTGGATGCTTCTGTGTGTGTGTGTGTGTGTGTGTGTGTGCGTGTGCGTGCATGTTTGCCTCTAAAGGCTCAGGTGGGGGGGCCAGTGCGATAGATGACCTCAGTGTCCTGCGGTGCGTCTGACTTCCTGGATGCTGGAATTGAAAAAGCTCAGCACGTCTTGGTCGCGCTGCGCTGGACGTTAGAAATAAACTGCAGCTGTGATTGGCTGGTCAGCGAGCACTGAAAGAAGTCCGCTGTTTCACCCCCTAACCGGACCTCCAACCTATCAGGCCTAATCCTCTGTGTGCGTTACTGAGAGAGAAAGCGACTAACAATATTTCAGTATAAAAAGGCACCAAATGAGAAGAAAGCAAGGTCAAGGAAAACAATGTCTGCAGGCTGTGAACAGCTGTTTGAGCACAAATAATAATTACAATTCTAAACAAATTCAGGCAAATAACAAACAGAAGCTGCTGTGTTTCACCAACAACATGTGAATACTCAATTGGACGAGCCAGCTCAGCCGCATCAGTCTATCTCATACTGCCCCCTGTTGTCAGAATAGACAAAGTACAAGCATTTCTGACCATTACCTCTCACACGTGTTACTGTGACACATCTGGATTCTTTGTAGTGTGACAAAACCTCAAAAATGAACATGGGAAATGACATGCATAGGGAGATGCTTTTAGTGTAACAGAAAAAAAGCCTGCTTTCATGCACTTCACACAGCAGAAACGTGTGGTCTGTGTGGGTTTTCTGTCTGCAAATGTTCAAATGCAAGGACAGAATGTAGAGGCTGTGCATATGCGCGGCACTGATAACATACCACACGGTGAGGGTGTTTTTGTGCACATATTTGAAATGACAGGTGTTTTTGTTGAAATGCCACATCGTGAGAGCAATTTGTGTGAACGCTTGCATCATCATCTCCCTTTATAAGTCATTTTATAAAAAGATTCAAAATGCTTGCTGGCATTTGTATAACCTGTTATTAAGTGGCATTCAAAACACTGTAACCACCAATAACAGTTTTAACATGGCTGCTACTGAGAGTCCAAGGTGACATCTTCATTTTGCTTATTTTGTCCAACTGCAGCAGAAAAACCCAAAGATACTCAGTTTACAGTGACAGAACACATAGAAAGGCATCAAATCTTCACATTTAAGAGGCTGAAACCACTAATTGTCAGCTTTTTTGCCCGATAAACGCCCAAATTGTTGTCGATTAATCCCTTGGTGACTAATCTAGAACTTGACTTCCAGCTAAAGTTTTGATGTTGGGTGGCTGTGACTACCTCTGTGCCGCCAACATTACTGCTGCTTGATCCAACTTTTTATTTCATGATACAAGCTCTGACGTCTTAACCCACAAGAGGAAGATGCTCTTGCAGACAGGAGCAGACCCAGGATCAGGGACAATACAGCATTGTAACTTTCTCCTAAACACCAAACTCCTTCACCTTGGTGACACGGGTCAGGGTGCCGTTGGGTCGATCAGGGCGCTCCTCGTCAGAGAGCCGTCCACTGCCAAAGCTGTCCATGGAGTGGGAGGAGATGGTGTGGCAGAGCTCCTCGAAGGAGTAGTCCCTGTCTCTGCACTTCTTGATCTCGTGGAGCAGTTTGGACAGCTCGCTCGTCACAGCATCATCTGGGGAGAGGAGGAAGAGGGGGGGGGCATCAGGATGAGGCCAAAAAGGGTCACATAAAACAGACTTTACCACCAAAACACACTGTGCAGTACACAAGATGAAGAAGACAGAACTAATGGCGGCAAAGCACCTCCCCCGAGCCCCCCTCTGCACTGCTGATGTGTTCAAAGTCGTATTCAGGCACATTCTGAGGAGCAAACTGTGCTAATCACTTACTCTCACCCCCCTCTAAGAGTCCCTGAGGTAATTATGGTATCTGCTGACAGTCAGTGAGAGAGCAGAGTGGATCAGCGGGAGCTCAGCTTGCTGCAGTGTCCTATTCTCAACACAGGGGGCAGCGCTGGACAGGAAACAAGTATGGCTGCTCAAAGGAGAAGTAACTGTTGTTCTCCACTGAGGGAGCTGCTCTCCCAGGCTGGATTTCTATTCAATTGTTTGCCCAAATTGCAAAAATGAATGATACTTCAAACGAAGTTTAAAGATATTTTTTCACCACATGAAGAATATATAAATGTACAAAAAGCCACTTGAAGTAGATTTTATATGGAAGGTTAATTCTGCAGAGTTGGCCTCCACTATATTTCTTTCTATTTGAGATATTGAGACATATCTTAAAAACATATTCTGAATCTCATGCAAAATTTTTTTTTTTTTACACTGTGATTTGTTATTTAAAATCTCTCCTGCTGCCTTCAGTCTTTAAAAAAACAGACCTATTTTCTACCACTTTGAGCACATTGTGAACCAACGTACTGTATTGCATGTGTGTGTTTTTACTCACTCTTGTGTCTCAGGGAGGGGGAGGCAGAGGGCGAGGGGACAGAGGTTCGAGGTGCAGGGATGGGACACTTGCGAACGGGTTCCTCCATGATACTCCTCCTCTCCATCTCGTCACTCATGTATTCTACAGAGACGTGGAGACAATGGGGGAAACGGGGTAAGAAGATGGACAGCGAGGAGGAGAGAGACACGCAGGACGGGAGGGGAGTGTAATGGTGGGGAAGGATGGGGGAGGAAAAGCATTTCAGAGGCATTTTACTGGATCAATATAATAGCACGGCCATCAGCATGGTAAACAGCTTGTGCTGCATTCAATTCGCACTTTTCCACAAACTGCAAATTCACTTCACAGCTTCTGCTAATAGAGCACTCTGCTGTCCATAGAAGGGAAAGAGAAGAATTATGTGGGAAAAGAAAAAGAGGCAAGACGGCAGGGCGGGGAGGAGAGAAAGCACAGGCTCAGGTGTGGGGGCAGAAAATAAGCAGAAGGCTGGATAATAAACTCGCTTACATAAGTGAGGCATTAGCAGTCGAAGACACTTACAAGGTGAAATCATGTGGAAGATTCCCTGCAGAGGCCTAATGAGGAACCCTATTAATGTCAAGCAAGTGTGTGTGTTTATACTACCATGAATCTTCAGCTCTATAATCATGATTATACAACTATATCTGCATACAATTATACTAAGTATGAGAATCAGAGAGTCAGAGGAAGACTTAAAATGCTTTGACAGTTTTATTCCTCCGCACTCATACTTCATGAACAGCAGAAGACGTACAGCCTGGTGTCGCGGTGTTAAACCGCTGCACTGCATCGCAGTACACGACCGGTTGCTGCTGGGCAGTAAAAGGCGAACTGTTAATGAATTCGAACAGTAGGATGAGTCATGCGCTGCAAATCAAATGAGAATCTATTCATAATTAGGCGCCTGTGGCAACCAGGAAGCCCCTCAGCTGCTACAATCGAGTAAATGACAGGTCTTTTGGTCTTCGAGTGTGTGTGTGTGTGTGTCCTTTTCCATCGCCTCTCCAACAGGAAATGGCATGCAGCTGATCTTTTTACAAAGTCACAGCTGTGTCCTTTTTTCTCTCTCTCTCTTTCTTCCTCGCTCGAACAAACACATTCAGTCTCCCATTTACGCCGAAGTCCAAATCTCTCTGTTTTCCAGCGCTGGTTTACTGAGATTAGGCTTCAATGACCGCCATCCCTGTCCAACATCGACTATCTCATGGATATTTGGCATTTTAAAAGCCACAAGTGGTCCATTCATGTCTATAAAAGTATTCCCATCTTCGACTCTGGACATCTTAAAGTCTTTCAGTTTCATAAGTGCAGTGTTAAATGAATATATTAAGGACTCAGGGTTTGAGCAGCAGAATGTAAAGGATGCTGGATGAAATTCAAGCAAAGAATACATTTTCCCTCTTCAGCCCCACTGACCCATAAGTGATCAGTCAGCAAAAGGTCATCCTGCGCAGTCAAGCTTTGTTCAAACCCACCAAACCTTAAATTCTAGCTCCACTATCTCCCAAAGATATGAAATATGTAAAGCTGAATGTTGGGGAAATGTGTACAAAATCGAAGGTAAGACATCCAGAGGGTTTCATACATCACGTAGCCTTAATGAAGAGCTGGAACGAGCTCGTACAAAACGCACTGTATGTGATACTGTCAGCAGCAATAATTGAAGAATCAGAGGGACACATACACGCGCACGCCATGCAATTGGTGAAATTTGTCCTCCACATTTGACCCATCCCGGTCGTCCTTCCTCCGCAGCAGACCAGGAGCGGTGGGCTGCCATCTGACCGGCGCCTGGGGACCCAGTTTCCTTTGTCACCATTGGTCAGGTGGTGATCTTCTTGCATTTTTTTAGTGGGGGTATTTTAAGGATACCCCAGGTGAACACAGGGAGAACATGCAAACTCCACACAGAAAGGCGCCTTTCCTCGAGCAGCAGGCAGCAAAGGCATGGTGGAGGACACGCCCCCCAGCACCCACAGCGGGAATCGAACCAGGAACCTTCTAGCTGTGAGGTGACAGTGTTACCACCGTTCCACCAATTGATCTGTTTGGCCACTTGGGGGAAGCAGAGTGAGCTGTAGGCACAACATTCATCTCATCACCTTGTGGCTAAGGTGTTTGCAAACAGATGATCCTTTGAGCTGTTTTTCTCTCAGATAAGGGAAACATCCGGCTCTTTAGCTGATAAATGCACCACCATGTTCACATGGTGGGCTGTTGTACCAAAACAATGTGCTGAAAGATGCTAAAAAGGAGCTTCTGAATCAGATCATTCTCAGTGGGTTCTTCTTCACACGCAACCTCTTTAACATTACACACTGTGACCTGATTGATTGTTGATGTAGAATTATTGATAAGTGCAGTCTCCCCACTCTTAACATGTCCTCTGAGCAGAATCAGAAACTGGAATCACAAGGTACAACTTCACTGCTGTGCCCGCTGCGTCCCTGTGTTTTCCCTGGTTTCATGTCAGATTTAGATGTGTTATTTTCCAGCTGTGGCCAATGTGCAACATTCCTGGGATTCAGCCCGTGTTCCCCTTTCTATCTTTGCCTCCTAGTTAAGACTAGCTTGCCGTTAATTTAGGCTCTGACATATTTTCCTCATCCCTCTTTCGCTCCATTTGTGTCTGCCTTTATCTCCCTCTCTTTAAATCATCTGTAACTACGTGCCTTACATAAACCCAGAGATTACACAAGGACAGATAGTGAAGGCCTCCAAGCCACAGATTACAGAGTTCATACTGAGCCTCGTAATCACCTCAGGACAACACTGTCTTTGGAAGGTGCAATCTGGAGAATCTTTGGGTCTCCGGGGACTGTGGAGCGAACTCAAACTAACAATCACTGGTCACACACGAAACACACTGCAGTAAACATGAGAGCAAGAACGGGCAGGTGGAAGACCGAAGAAAGAACTGAAGATTCACTTTACTTTAGCTGAAATAGGCCGGCCAGGTGTATCTGTAGTGAGAAAGTCTCATGAGTTTGTGACGTTAGTGATTAAATCCAGTTTAATTATGAGGCAGACATTTAATTAGCGTAAAGTACAGCTGAAAACTTTTAGTCAACAGACAGGAAATTATTCAGCAGTTATTTTTTTATTGGCTAATCATTTTCAAAAATGCCAAACATCCTCCAGTTTCAGCTTCTGAAATGTCAACATTTGTTGTTTAAGCTGCTGCTTTGCTAAAACAAAGAATGAGAGCACTTCACCTTGGGCCATTTTTTAACTGTATTGGCATTTTACAGACAAAAGGATGACTCGAGCCATTGAGTAAAGAATCTGCAGGTTGAGTGATAATGAAAATAACTGTTAGCTGAAGCCCCGTTCAGAAGCAAAATCTCATTTTTTCATTTCCTGAGGTACCGTGGTGCTTCCAGAACAGCATTATTTGGCAGCTCCTATGAGCATGCTCATTCCCAAAGCATTCTTATACATTTAAACACTTTGAACAGTCGCTCCTCATCCTAACAGCCTGGTTTCATTGGAAAGACTTTAAAAACTTATGACTTTAATGCCCCAGTCTGCTGGTAGCAATAAGCCCTTGTTTGTCAAACATGTCCATATTCAAGTTTCAGCCCGTGCAATGAAACCTGCTCAGTTCACATTTGAACAGACTATTTTGTGGTTTAATGCTTATAAAAGTGTAAACACTCAATGGCAAGGCAGCCCTGATACAATTCAACAGAACAACATATAGTGTATGTAGAGTAATAAAAGTGACATATGTATAAAAATCTGTGCACAGTCTGGTCCTGCTGTTCCTGAATGATCTGTGCCCACACATCTTATACACCAGTTACTGTTACAAGGCTGTGCTTCTGTCATTGTGCACAATCCTGGACATTCATTACAAATGCTTAGAAAAAAAAAAAAACTGTGTCAAAACAGTGTGTACCATATCAGGGTTTTCAGTAAATTCAACATACAGCAGATGCCAAATATTCCACCAAGCTGCGCTCCATCTACCCATTAAAATGAAATACAACAGCAAAACAATTAGCGGCTATGAACTCTATCACAAATTCCAAAAGCTCATCAACAGCCACGTTATTCAAGCTCCAGCTCGGCCAATAGGACAATGGAAGAGATGTGGGAAGAACGCTGCATTGTGGGAATATCAAGGCTAACGCATAGAGCTCCCATTGTTTCCCAAACAGAAGATAAACTTCCTGGAAAACAAGACTTCTAAATTGGATCACATCCGCTCACAACAGCGGCCACAATGTCGGACTCGACAGCCACATGCCAAACATTTTTTAGTCAAGCCAGTTTTCATTTGTACACAATTTACCTCATATTTCACAACCTATATAGTGTACAAAGGCATCGATTCACATGATAAGATCCAAAACACACGAGTCGCTGCGAAGCTCAGGACATTCAAATCCCAACATCTGCCACTGTCTACTGTGAATACACTATCTGTAATCTGCATTATGTTGTACTGCATTTACTGTACATGACTTTCTATCTTTTGCTCTGCGATGACCCAATTTTTCAATGTGTGTGTGTGTGTACCTGTGTGTGTGTCTTACCTTGGATGAGAGCAGTGATCTGCTGGGATTTCGGCGCCGGATGCTCTCTCAGGATCTCCAGAGCTGTTCTCCCCTGGCAGTCTCTCAGATTGATTTCAATTCCTGAGACACAAACACACACAAATGCAGCATAAGCACTGACACACATGAACAGCGGGGGCAAAGGTCAAACCACAACCCCATGACTCAAAAACACACTGAACTACCAATCATGCATGTAGGCACACAGGCCAAATCCAGAGCTGCTGACACACCCGCTCCAGTCAGAAAAAGATGAATGAACTGCAGTTACCAAAAGATGAACGTGGATTTTATTAATTCATAAAGAGCCTTCCCTAACAGTAAACACAGAGTTTTCAGACCGGAGGTTTTCCTGCATGAAGCAGCACTCACTCACTCAACCTGCATGCTTTTACCAGCCAGACAAACTAGCTCCACATTGTGCAATAAAAACATTCAACGTCTTCCTTCACCGTAACTCCTCGTTTACCCGACTGTTAGCCTGTCGCATGGATCCAATTCAACATTAAAAATAAATGTCAGTCTAGTCACTGCTGGGCACCATAAGACCTGATGTATGGCACCAGTGCTTTCTTTTCCACACGTTTTACCACTTCTCTCTTTATTTAATAGAATTTTCACTTATTTCTCCTTCTGGGCAACAAAATCCAGCGATCAGCACCTCCAAAGCTCACTCATTAACACAACATATATTATCTTCTTTGTTTTGACACAGTTAAGCTATATTTGAGCACAAAACACTACTTTCCACTCATGGCTCTTTCATTTGTTGCCATCTCCAGGATGATTTTCTAGAACTCCCTCTGTACTGAGTGCTTTGTCAGACTGTTATTTGGGAAGCTTTAACGATGCCCTCATGCCTCTCGGTGCGTGGAGAGCTGCTGCTGGACTGCTTCAGTGTCCATCCGTATCGATCCCCTCTGGTTTTCACAGCAGCAGGTTTGATGCTGTTCTCCAGTTTCATTCCCTCATGGTGAACATCAGCTACTGTACTGTCTCTCTGCCATCTGGACACATATGATGCACGCACAGGCGACGTATTATTGATTTCTGGTGATGGGTGTGTGTTGTGTGTGCGGACCCAGAGAGGCATGTACCACATCCTGCTTCACCCTTATCCCACTGGTGATAGCGTGAGAGGGCGAAGCCTCAATAGGAAATAAAACATTAGTAAGGTACAGTAACTCCAGATTCTATGAGTGCAGCCCTCTAAGCTGTGAGTGAGCTGACTGAGCTTACAGATCAAATGATCCACATCCATAGCAACTGAGGAAACACTATCTGCTGATCAAAACTGTGTGACACGGTTGAAAGCACCAGAAAAGGCTTTGATGTGAGACTGAATGAATGAACTCTAATGCGTAATGTATAACTCCCATCAGTAAATCCAAAACATGCCACAGCTCTCTGTCTTTGATGCACTGACTGTATATTTCAACATCCTGCGTAGCTCATGTCTGACAATGAAAGGCTGGCTGCGCGTCCTGCATCCCTACAACAGCCCCCCCCTCCTCCCACCCAACACACACACACACACGGACGCACTGTGTTTGAAAGGTTGTGTCGGGCTAAAGTTCAGTGCGTCAGGCCAGCGCAGCTCTGCGTTGATCCAGGATGTTAATGAAATCGAGGCCAAAAGAACATGTCCACGCACAGGAAGTCCTGCAGGAAACAGGAAGTGCTAAAGGAAAGTGGGCGAGGGTTGGCAGTGGTATCAAAGGACAGCAGGGTCCAGACTCAATCTGCTCTGAATGTCATTTTTCCCACACTTTTAAATTGGTTTTAGTAGTTATGTTCACTTTTTTTTTCAAATTCAGTGGGAAGAAGTCGAATGATTTCCACGTGTAAGCCATTAATTCAGAGAAAAACTGGGAGCTGAACTCCCTCAGGGACTTCTGTCCCTTAACATAACCTCTGACCCCATTATCAAGCCGAGTGACATCAAAATAAGACACAATATATCACATCCTGTGGAGCTTTCAGCACCTCCCCCTGACAGGAGTGAAAAAATGGGCCAAACAATAATAAAACTGGCAGTCCAGGATTTTATAACAGCAGCTGGAGTTCACCTGAGAGCACATTCAAACCACGATCCAGGAAAAAAAGATCCAGCTGCAGGTTAAAATAAGAAGGGAAAACAAGGGAAAGACACACAAGCAAACACACTCACAGAGTTTTTGTTTTTCCAGGATACATTTATAGACCCACCTGACTGAAGCAGAAGGCGAACTACATCCATCTTCCCAAAGAGGGCTGCCTCGTGGAGGGCACTGCCATTCTCGGTCTGAGAGAGAGAGAGACGGGGAGAGCGTGTGTGTTCATATTCCATCACTTTAACAACCCAAAACAGACAAAAATAGAGATCAAAAACAGAAGTGGATTGGGAGCGTGGAAGGCATTGCTAAAACAGCACAAAGATTAAAATGGAGCGGGAGGACAATATTTTGATTTGATACCATCTCTCCTTCTCTCTGACAGCTAAATGAAAGAGATTCAGCAACATTAAAGTCACATTCCCTCGCCTGCAAACAGCGCAAGGCCACACCGATTTCTAGCCATTACGCAAGCAGCGGGCGCCTGTGTGGAAATCTCCCAATTTCCCTCAACATACGGCGGCCCGCGTCAGCCTCCAGTGCTTCTAATGAGGATATTACAGATGTGATGCAACACATGGAAACTAACAAGGGGAGGGCACTGGTAAGTGCTTCATCTTGGATCAGCGGTGATGAGAGAGACGATTACTCCGGCAAGCCCTCTTTTAACAGAGAGATACTCGGGAGCCACGGTAAGAAGAAAGAGCAGCTGTTTAGTGACCCTGCATGGGAGGAACTGGAAGAAAAACAGCTGGATTTAAAGCCACCAGGAGGACAATTTTTAAGTGACTGTGACCTGATGTCATACACATTTTTGTTCTGTTTATGTAGTGTTTTCTGTTGCTATCTTTCATGCCTGTTACTTTGTGTGTGACTGCTGAGTATCACTGAATGTACTTTTGTTTGTTCAAAGAAAAACGGCACCTTTAAAGTGCTGTCCAAATATGTGTAGATGGTGTTTTTGCACCTAGTTTCCAGGTTTTAGGTACAACAAGCTGAAACAAATGCAGTCTAATACAACAGACCTGCAATAAATCCTATCTCCATATATAATATATACCTTCATTCATATAAATTGGGTGGAAAAATACTAGAAGCACTTCCCAGTATAATGCAATATAATTCAACAGCACCACAGGCAGCTCGGTTCGTGAGCACTGGTTGTACCTGTACACTGCTTTCTACAGTGCGCTGCTGTGATGCACCTTGACGGAGCGTAGGGCTCCTGACACGATGAGAGCGATGCCTTTTTCCTCAGTGTTGGTGTAAACACCAGCTCTCAGCACGGCTACGCCTCTTTTGTGAGGCTGTAACAAAAACGCATGTCATCACAGCCGAGCACGTCTAAAGCGGACCGACCCAGAACCGTGGAAGTCCTTCCTTTAAGAAAAAGGTACAGACATCATGGTGGGCTATTTAGTCAAAAGCAATACAAATCATTTCATCTACTTTCAAGGTCAAATGTCATGACTAGAAGATACAGTTCAAAGAGACATAATATGACATTTTAAGCTGCTTCTTTGGTACCAGTAAAACCTGACACTCCTCTGAAGGATTATGGGACATTATGTTTCTATATGTCTCCATTACATACAGGACACACTTGAAGCTAAAACACCCATCAGGGACACCGCACACTCACATGCCACAATGTAAAAACACACTCTCGCACACACACAGCGACACACATGCTGATTGCATTGCATCCTTCACACTTGGCTTGCTGACAACACAGATGAAAACCTGCCCTGAACCAAACTCCCAGCCTTAATGAAGACAAATTCTCTGGATGACAGCCAGACCCGCTGAGTCGAGACCGCGAAATTCAACGGCACTAGATCAACGTGCTTGTCCTTTTTCAGGGAACGCTAAACTTACTGTAGCCGTTCTGTCTCCTCTGTAATAAAAGTGTCATCGGACAACAGCCACTCTCACAGTGTTCTCAAAAAGGTCAAAGGTCAATCATCCAGTTTTCTTAGGAGAACACTGTAGAGGTATAAATCCCAAGTGACAACAGATGTGTGGTCACATTTGCAGCTTCACTGACTGTATGAAACTATGGAGGTTTAGCCTGGGGAGATGATCTTTAACCACACGCAAGCAAAGGAGGTGGGAGCACGGGAAATGATCCAGCCCCTCTTCCTCACAAACACACACACACCATCTCCATACCACTTCCTGTCCCATTTCCCATGGCGATCACGCGGTGATGTCACAAGGAAGCGGGGAAGGCGATTCTCGCTCTCTAAGAGTTTCCGGGCATTGAAAGGCAGATGACTTTCTGTTTCAGGGCAGAAGTGTTGATGTTGGGATGAACGTAAAAGCTCAAAAAAGGCAGTCTCAGTGTGTTAAGGTGTGTATATCTGAGTGTGTGTGTTTGTGCTAAACTTTTGCCCTTTTGTTGGCCACCTGCCCACCCGGCAGCAGGTACCCAAATCCACAGGGATTCCCCCTCATTACTATGCTCAACAGTCAGAGAAGGAGAGACACAGCAGGTGAAAAGAGAGCGTGTGACTGCTATGAATTATTCATTCACACACAGACAAACCTATATGGTTTGACTCCAATTACTGACCTGTATGATCTCTCTCTCTCACACACACACACACACACACACACACACACACACACACCCACACACACACACACACACACACACACACACACACACACACACACACACACACACACACACACACACACACACATTCCACTTGTGACAATTTACAAGGAGGCCATCTGTGAGTCGCACACAGCACCCACGTTTTACTGTCAACAGCAAAGCTCCAACGCTGTGGCCGTGCAGACAGTGTTATAAAGAGGAAGGGAGGGTGATATAGAAAAAGAGAGGAAGAGAGGGAAGGGAAGCGGGAAAAAAAGAGGACAAATTGAAGACAGACGTGCTATGTTTATCCCTGCCCGCCAGGGCTCGAGACCAACGGCGTCCCCGGGGACGACAGAAGATGTGTTTGGGATGAACAGAGATCGTCCTACTGTGGCAGAGGGATGACCCGCCCTGCATCCTCTGACTGGCTTACCCTGGTATTCTCACCTTAAGCCTAACCAATCATCAGGCCTCATGCTTAAATGAAAAGCCAACCAGAGAGGGCAATGAGTATTACACATAGCAGGTTGTGCAGTGGGCTGCTGTGAGAGCTAACAGTCAATGAAGCTAATAGAGCCAACGGAGCTGGTAAAAGTAACAGCGCTAACAGCTAAGGCTAAACACAGGAAGGATCAGGAAACGTGAAGTGAACGGCAGGTTCATGTTTGGAGGTAAAAGTACTGCTAATACTTTTCACTAACAACTATAGGTGGTAATAAAGAACAATACTTTGATTCTGGGATGGTTTCCATTCACTTCTGGGTGGTGAGAAGTGAGAAAGAGAGAGAATATGAATGACTGCACGTCCAGTCCTTATGCCGCATTATTAGACAGACGTCACTGGTTAATCTCTGGGTATCACTGAGTACATTCACTGTGTACCAGTATGAGTTTGGAGCCCGTTGGTTTTGTTACCAGTCTGCTAGCTTCTCTGTATACTCATCAGCAGTGGAAGCCAAGAGCAGCATTACGAGCGCCAGACTTTCATTTCAGCATGCAAACCCTCATTAGATGGTCTGTCATCATATTTCTTGTCTTACTAACTACTACATAAACCAGACTTGAGCAAATTACAGAGAATGACGAGAAACTTTCTGGTCACAGTTTCCTTTAGAGCAATCCAGCTACCATGGTTATTTAGCTAGTTTTGTAATTCAGACATGGATATTACATTGCAAACAAACAGTTCTCATCTCCTCTTCCAAGCTCTGGAAGGAAGTTCATCTTTCTAATCACTCAACCAGGACAACAGATCAGTAAAAAAGGACATTTTTCCTAAAAAGTGAACTCCTAAATCATCTTATAATGAGAAATAAAACATGAAATCTCACCTAAATCACATCACAAACAAAACTATTTCTCTTCAGGGACCCAATTAAACCTGGCTGCTTCTATTCTGTAGCTAGTGGTAATGATCTCTTTTTATATTTGAGCTCCTCAATAAGAGGATAAAAGTTAACGCAGATACTCCAAAAAGTCAATCACAACCTAGTTCACAGTGTGCATTAAATGTTAGCGGTGTTAAAATAACAGAAATGCCTGTTCAGCAAAGCAAAGTGGTGTTGGACTCATGAAGTTAGGTCAGATGGCACGCACGGTCTCCAACAAGCTCAACCCACCCAGGTGACAGCTTCGCTCGCCAGGTGTGCAGACGACTGTTAGGCCTTACTGTGTCTGCGACGCAGAAAAAGGCAAAGATGGTGCTGCTTCTACACATCGTTTTCTGACAAAGGGTGATGGAGCAGCACAAGAGTGAAGGCTAAATTGCAGAGAAGATTTGCGGTATCAAAGGCTCGCAGTGCTCATCATCACCAGGCAGAGAGACGCAGAGACGGGGAGATTTGCAGCAGTGTGCATGGAGGAGAGGACGAGGCAAATCAAAGGCGTGTAGTGTTCATCTTCACTACACACATGGAGCCCAAGGCCAAATCCCTGCAGAGAAACACAGCCCTCCTCTTCAGATCAGAGCATGCGCGCACATACACACACACATGCACACACACACACACACACACACTCTTTGCAACAAGGACAGAAGGCAGAGAAGATGGGCGCGATGCCACTGAGTCATGTGTCTCCTCGCTGTGAGAGCACAGCCTCCCTTATCCAACAGGTCAAGTTGTTTATGTCTCTCCAGAATTGAAATACACGCACACACATGTCCACACACACCAAATCCTCCAAACTACTACAGTTGAACATATTCTGGGGGTCAGGGGCACAAAGTGACCCTCCTCTGCCTTTAACAGTACAGCAGAAAAAGGTCATTTTACATGCTTCATATACATACACAACTGTACTTTCGCGGCATCTGTTATGCCATATGTCTTTGTGGTGGATGAACATCGAGTCAAGTCTCAGATTCATCACCAGTCCGCACAGTAACATCTATGCATTCGGGTTAAACACTTCTCAGGGTAAGAAGGGAGTTTTCTTCATAGGATTTCTTTATTCTCCTGCTTGTTGATCAAACTCTGCAATGGATTTCTCCCCAACGCTGAGGCTCCTCAGTGTCTGATCTGTCTTGATTCAGACTCTGCAGCTTCCTGAGGCTCTGAGTCTGACAGAGCCCTGAAACCCTTGAAGCTGTGGCAGCAAATGTCCAATTATTTTCATCTAACATCATTCAAGTAAATTATCATTAAATTAAATATGAAATTCTATAAACTGGTTCAGTGAATAAGATCTGATTTTTATTTTAGGTCAAACAAACAAAATTGAGGATTATATCATTAGCAAACTTAAGCTGAGAGACGCTCACACAACAGTCACAATCTGTAAATCCCACACACTCACACTCTTAAGATCTGTGACCGAAACCCTTGAATCAGCACAGATTGAGCAATTTCCCGACACTTCTCGACTTCGTAACGATCTGAGGCAGATGCAAAGTACAGTTTTCAAACACATTTGATTTTCAGTGATTTTATCAAGATGCACTTTTAGCTGCAGCATCTCAGAAATGAGATTGAGGCGGAAGGTGACAAACCATGTTTTCATTAAACAGCCCAATCATTCACACCAGTTGTGGATCAATCTAGTTAGAATGACCTCATAATTGGTCAGTCCTGCTCACCAAATAATAAAGGACTAAACTCAAATAGTCTTATGAGACGGATAAGTAGAGCGAAGGGCTGCTTTCCTGCACTTAACATTTAAGACAAGCGAGCAAAGTCAAATAGTTTAGTTTGTCAAAGAAAATCGTCTCAAGAGAAAGAAAACAGCCGTGGAGAAAGCAGCAAAGCGTGGCTGCATTTTGACAAGGCTTCACAATAACAAATGGCCCAGAAAGGGCCGGGACAAAGCTGTGTTTGAATCATCCGGACGACTCGAATACACAATAAGACAAAATGTAAATGAACGAGGAGAGAAACGGTCCAAACGGCATGACAGAAAGCCGGTAAGAGACTCTATATTTCTATTTCCTTGACATAAGACGTGGTGTGTGTAAAGAGGACAGAGAAGACCATGAACTCCAAGGACCTCTCAGGAACACCCTGTCCTCCGCCTCTTCCTCCTCCTCTTCTTCGTCCTCCTGCTCTCTCAATCTTTTCTCCCAATCAATTATTCATCCCTCTCCACCGCCACACCATGGGAAGCATGCATCGCATAGACAAGCTCTCTGGCACACACACACCCACACGCACGCCCACACGCACGCACGCAGAATCTGCCGAGCATTTATGCCCGCGGTGGATTATATACGCAAAAAACAAAGCTGTATCCTCTTTCATTAAAAACATAAGACAGCAGCTTGTAAAATATTCACACCCAGCAGAGACGAGAGGACGGAGATTCAGTCGCAGAGATTTTAATATTTTCTCCGACAGAAGGACGAAGAATCTTTCGAGTCACCTTCTCCACTTGCAGCAGCGTCATTACTCTGTTCTGTATCAGGACTTATACCTACTGACCAAAAGTAAATGTGCACATATGTATGTTTTAAAGGCACTTTCAACCGAAAATACATTACAATGATTCACTTTAATGTTCGGAAATTTTGTGCACAACTCTTTTACATGACAGCGTACAGAACGGCATTTTCAAAATCTAGCATCTGTACCACTCACAAGCAAAGCGTCCTTCTAAAAATAATGACAAGATTACTCATGAAAATCCCCAAATCTCGATGTGAGCACTTTACCTGAGAACTGCTTCCTGCTTAAGTACACCTTCCAGCTGTCCATTTCAAAAAAAGAAGCTGCTAACCGCGGATTAGCATAAGTAATCATGCAAACAGACATTGCTCAGACTTTTTCAAATCCAATTTTGTCAAAAGGAAGATGGTTTGCTCTGAGCCAAAGACGCAAAAGAAAAAGCAATGTTCTTGTTATTTCATATTTGTCCGTAAGGCTGCTACAGTATAATCTGTGCCAGAAATCTGTTAAAACCTTGGATGTTGATAGAGGACACTTGCAGCTAAAAGCTGTTAATGTTTTTTTCTTACCACACAGTTGACGTCCATGCCGGCCTCGAGCAGGGTCTGGACGGTGCTGTGGTGTCCGTTGCGTGCAGCCAGGTGAAGCGGAGTGTGTCGGCGAGTGTGGCTGGTCATAAGGTTGGGGTGAGCGCTCACCAACATGCGCACCACCTGCGCACAAAAACACGGCCACATGTCAGGGACAAAACAGCGAAGTTTGAAGAAAGTGGGCCATTAGTCACCCTGTAGCCCCTCTAAGAAAAGTCACAGCAAACACAAAGTCTGAAAAAGTAAATGCTCTCTGGCCCTGAGAATCAAAGAGAAGCAATGTTAGGTAATCACACTCGGAGAAATTAATTAAAGCAGACACAGACAGATCTGTACCAATGTCACCGTGACAGAAGCCTCGCCAGCTCATAATGCAGCTAAACTTTCACTAAGCACACTGAATAATAAACTGTTAGGAGAACAGGACTGACTTGAAACATCCCGTCGTCTCGAGCAAAGAGTTTGGAGGATGGTGTTTGTTCTTAGCCTTCAGAAAACCAAATATACAAGAGGAAAAGCAGAACGAATTAATTAAACAGAGTGTGTCTGCTGCAAACGTTAGACTGTACGGCTAACTAGCTTACAGCCTTTGTTACTCCCAAAACTGAGGAGCATATCATGAGCTAACTACATGGACTGCAACATGCCCTGGACATGAGACAGGATGCTCATATAGCAGAGTTTAGGCTACCCTCAGCAGCTCTGTCCTGCTCTTTATTCAATTTGGGGAGACAGCGTGACCTTTCTGCTTCTGACTCACATGTCTCCTACATGGACGCTGTCTTTTTGACGGGGTATGTAGCCATTATGTGCATAAAACCTCTCAAGACCCCTTCTTGTTTTAAAACGAGTAAACTAGCAACGTTAAAAAGGCTGCCCTATTTTTTACAGTTTTCAGACAACTCACAGAGTTGGCATCAATGTGAGAAAGTACAAGTCTGCCTCTGTTTACTTCTGTGTGAAATCAATAAAACTGTACTATGAATTTTGAATGGGAAATGTGCCACTAACGCTATCAGTGTAAACGGTGATGTGGCGGGCTATGAAGAAAAGCGTAACTAAAGGGGTGAAGGCTGAGCAAGACGGAAAATAAGGATTTAAGGTTGTTTTCCAGCCAATCCTGAAAGGAAATACAGTGTAGGGTCCATTTAATTATTTATTTCATAATGCAAGTCCTTGTATTTAAAGACGTGCCAATCAACTCGGGCGTAGCAGGAGGTTGTGGTCGTGGAGCCGTCCTTCTCTTTGATCACGGATGGTGCCTTTAATAACTCAACAACGCAACATTCTCTCGAAAGCTTCCTCCTTTAATGTGTGTCTGTGCGCGTGTGCTGTTTGTGTGTACATCGTAAACTTTTGCCCTGCGTTAGTTACATCTCCATGCAGCAGCAGTTTCTACCACAGGGATTTCCCTTCATTATCATGCAGAGAAGGAGAGCGAGCGAGAAATACCGCTGCCTTTATAAATTATTCATTCACACTCAGACAAACCTGTATGGCTTGACTGCAATTACTCACTACCTTAGCAGAGAGAACGTGTGATTGCAGCTGAACATCAGCAGGCATTTGTGGCATGCACGTCTCCGTGTGAATGTGTGTGTGTGCGTGCACGTTTTGTCACATCTTTGACAAAGGAGCCGAGTTCTAAAAATGTGTACCTGCCCGCCTATCTCGCACCTGAAGCATCTGAGGAAGTTTTCTTGTCATTAAACATCCACCATGTTTAAAATAACCAACAGCGTATCCCAGTTTGGAGCGGCTGAATCCAACGCGCCGTGCTCTCATCACTGCTAACAGTCATTGTTCTGAGGACGGTGCAGACTGAGTCACACCAGGATGCATGCAGAGGTTCACATATACCTCCCACACAGCCAACCCTCCTGCAGAAGTATCTGTTACAACAACAAAAACATGATCCCTCACCTGCATCTCAACACTGCCGGTGTGTTTTGATTGACCCGACGGACGAGCTGCTAACTAGCTTCCTGGACTGTGACCGCAGCAAACGCACGTGAGGCGTTCTTATCAATCTAAAACGCTTGAATCATTCAGGAGTGTCCTCTCCATCCTCTGTGTAGAGCTTTGAGCTTCTGCCCTCTGGACTCACCAGAAGGTCAGGGTGAGATAGCGTTTTATCCCTCTTGCCATCAAACTGTTAAATCCTCATGTACCAGCTGAGGTGAGATGCGTCTTCCAGATGAAAACTGAGGGGTTAGTGGTGTTGAGCTGGTGATGATGTTTCAACTGTTTAGCTTAATTGATGGTTGGACTATGGATGTACTCTGGGTTTAATCACCAGTCACCAGTATTATAAGAGACAGACATCCGGACAAGCTTTTCCAGGTTTCCCAGCTGACAAAGTCTTTAGCATCAGATCACCACAATACTGTATGACAGATCCAAATTCTCGGCGGTAATCAGTGGCCTACTACCAAACCTAATGCATGCTGAATAAATGCTTCCGTACCTTAAATTTAGGCTGAATCGGGACAAATTTGCACCTTTAATTTTTACAACAGAGGAGCTCTGTTGTATTTTAGCAATATGAACACCATGAAAAGGCAGTGAGGATCATTTTAAAGGCCGACTTGAAACAGCTTGCTCACTTCCTGGCCTTTGTAGTGTGAATTATACACTTTCAGATGTGTTTAGACTGATACGTGTCCTTCTCACTGACCTGCAGCCGTCCATACAGCGCTGCCAGGTCCAGAGGTGTCTCCTGCTGGCTGTTCCTCATGGTGGGGTCGGTCAGCTCCTGCAGCAGCACTGAAACCACCTCAGAGTGTCCGTACTGGGCTGCACAGTGAAGCGCTGTTTCCCTGTCGTGGTTCTGTGGGAGAATGAAAGGAAAGAGGGATCGACGGCAGGAGGGGTGGAGGGGAAGAGAGAGAGGGATGAGAGGAGGGGTGGAAACGGATGTAGGAATTATGGGAGTGATGAGGAGTGGGCAGGGGGGGGCAATGAAGTGAGAAGAACGAGAGAGGGTTAAAGATGACAGAGCGATGGAGGGATGCAGTGAGGCAGCAGCGAAGGTCAGAAGTGAGAAGAAAGGTAGGTGATGGGAGGAATGAGAGGATTGGAAAAAGGTGAAGGAAGGTGTTTAAGGAACAGAGGACAAAAGCATGAGGTGCGGTGATTAACAGCAAAGAAAATACGGAGTTGTCGGGTGGGTGAAAGGATTGAGATATAAGGGAAGAGAAGAAGAAGGAGGAAATAAGCAGTTAGTTTAATTTATTGGAAATCTGACACAAGGTGAAATTCTAGATGGGAAGCTGCATTCTGTGCAGACATTTCTGCTCCACGCGTGCAGCAGCCAGTATATCATCCTGCATGTACAAATTCCAGAAGCGTGTCAGGTTTGTGAGAGCTGTCGGGGGAAATCTACAGCTTCCTGTCTGTGAAATAGGAGCGATGGCAGAAAGCAAAATGTTTCACTCAAATCCTCTGTGCCTTTTTGGTCCAACACTTTTCTCTATACTCGCTGATTGAGCCTGTCAGCCAATCCAGTCAGCATATTCAGAGCCGGTTATGTGATGTTTATAGCTCTGAATTTTTAAGTTTTTCAATCGATTTCTTTCAATCAGTTTCTCACAAGTTATTGATGATTAATTTGTTTTAATTCTGTTTACATATACCCCATTTACACTTAGTTATGTCACACATCTTGGGCCATCCAGTATCAAAAACGTGGAGTGTAAATGCATCGGAGCGAGGCTGAAGTGAGACTTATCCTGATTTGCATGAAGCCCACAAAAACTGAGACAAGCTGCAGTCAGATTTGTGAACTCGCTAACAACTGAGCACTTAAAAGCAGCATATAGACATGTGCTGCATAAGGACATTTTGAGTATTTGTCAGCAATAACTTCCCTTTTTAAGACATAATTTATATTATTACAACTGAGTTTCACTATGGTGCCATTCATTATCCCTTAACAGAGCAGCCTCACAAGAGTTATTGATGTTAACAAATATTAAAGCTTAAATCTGCGACACAACTACATTACAGTCTGTTTTAAAGCACTTATTACATGTTTATATACAGCTTATAAATACTAAATGGGGTACTTAAAGTGTGACCTCAAATTCCTAATCATGTGAAAAGGTCATGAGTTAATCTACCTTCAACATTCACATTTATCAAAGTCACTGAAACATCTGTAAAGACATTAATTTACTCTATGCCAACATTTTGGCCGTAAATGTCTCAGAGGAGTGTGTGTGCCTTAAAGGTTACTTTGAACTTAAGGGGGGGCTTTCATGTTTAGAGGAACTATGGCCGTTTTCTGGTTCTCCGGGGGCCCCTGTCAGGACAACAACATTGCTGGTGGTCCCTGGGGCCCCGCAGCTCTGGATGAAAACAGCCCAGTAATGACTGGAAACCTGGGCAGAGGGACACCCACCCATGAAGGAGAGAGAGACATGATGGATAGCCATATCAGGGGAGAAGAGAGAGAGGAAGATAGAGAGAGCACCAGTGGGCCCTACAGGGATTAAATGTGTGGACGTCACCATATACTTGGAAATGGATAATCTGGCAACAATATACTGTAGATATACATACACGTGATGGAGGCGCACACACGTGCATTTAGCCTTCTGTGGATGATATCAAAGGGGAGAGAGGAAAGTTAAAAAAGGGCACGTGTCTGGCTGGATTTTCGCTCGTGCTCATCCGATATATATGATATAAACATTGCCGGGGGAAAAAAGGAGGGAGAGGACGAACAAAAGCAAGGGGTGATAGTAGGAGAAGAAACGTCTTCTTCTTCTGTCTAGAGTATAAATTCTTTGTGGTCCAGACCAAAAAGAGAAGTGTGATAAAATCTATGACACTGCTTTACACTCCCCGTCCACACTGTCACATTCACGCCCACCTGTCCAACACCCAACCAAAGGGACTCATGCTTTGATGCTGTGATGACATCATCTCAGGTCACGCATGGCCATTTTGGCATTGTATAATGAGCATGCGCCTGAAACAACAGCAACAATAATGGCCGACTACTGATTACATTTTGTTGCTGGCAGTACGAATAGAAAGTTATTACTGCCAGGCTCACTGGTGTGGACAAGGCCTGACTCTCAAGCCACATCTGATTTGTTCAGCTACTCAGCTACAGATTTGCTGCTGGGCCAATTGGTAGCTAATTCCACTCACCAACCAATCAGAGCATAGTAGGCAGAATTAGCCACAACCACTGCTTCCATGTCGACTAAAAAAAATAAAATAAGTTCCAACAGGAGCTGAGTAAACACGACGTTAGGCTGAACGCTGGATGTGAAGTGAAACGCTCATTAAAGCTGATTATTCTACATGTTCTTTAAACACTAACTCGCCTTTTCGTGTGGTTAAAGATATTCGGTTTCAGGCCTCAAAATGCAGACGGATCCTTGATGTTTCCTCCATCTCCTTACATTCCTTTATCAAATTCCCTCACATTTCCTGCCTCGCATGAACCACTCAAACTTCCATGATAAAGCTCCAAAACACCATAACCACACTCGGCTGCTCAGATCTCATCTCATGCCTTTTCTTACTCTCTTCCTCCCCAGAGCCACAGCCCGCCCTCCATCTCCCTCCTTTCATTTACCCCTCTGAGCAGCGAGAGAGATGACGAGATACTGTGTGAACATCAAGAGGGAACGGGCCCCTATACGAAGACACACAAGCACGTGATGGAGCGGGAAAAAACACCACAAGCGCGCTTGAGAGCTTTGCCTCCTCCTCAGCCAATCAGATCCATCTGTTTTCCCCCTGGACCGCACACCCCTCCATTGACAGCAGAGTGGAGCCTTCCAGAGAAGGTCTGACGGCAGGCCCACTGTACCGAGAGCACAATAATCACACACTCGTGCACGCTGTAATTCACATCCCTCACAGTTTACTGGTCTAATTGTTGGTTGCATTATGTTTAATAAACTTCATTTGCTCTGTTTCTGTGTGGATATTTTACTGTATTTCCCACTTTCCCCAAGGGTTCACTTAACTTTCACTTGATCCAGTCTACTCTATAAACTATCTTCATCACAGGGTAGCAAACCACCACAAATGCTGCACAATTAATCATCATCTGCTATTGACAGTGTTTAGTGTAGAACAGCAAAGCAGCGTCTGGAGAATAGGTTATCTATTGAAGGTTAAATGCAATATAGCACCTGGAAACCAAACTCAATAGGTAATTTAGTTTTTGCCATGTTGCAACTACAGGTATATCTGCGAGTGATGATGCACAACAAAGTATCCTGATGTATGAAAATAGGTGGAGGTTGAGCACAGCATGATATACAACCACATTTTTCTGCATGCACATTCAACACTGCACAGAGCAAGGCCATTACTTCAAGTGGATAAAGGCGTTCACTGGCCTGACTTTCTGTCTGGTGTTACAGCCAAAGCTCAAATAAATTAAACTTTGAACCCAAATACGCCGACCTCCACAATGCATGTGCAATGAGAGCGTCACTGGCAGGAGATGAGAGTCATGAGAGTAGTATGGAGGAAAGTGTAGTTACGGGTTAGAAGATTTACACTCTTCAGAGCATCCTTCTTAGCTTCTTGATAGGGTTACGTGGTGCACTTCATTCTAAACACTCGTGTTTGGTTTGAAGCCACAATCAGATTAATGTATTTGAATAATTGGCGGCCTGAGGAGGTAAAAATTATCCAGTAATTCACAAGAGAAAAAAAAGATTAGAGGAAATGAAAGAGGATTTTTCTGTCTTTCTATCCTGTTTTTCATCTCACAACCCCTGAGATTTACACTTCTTGTTGTGGGCTACAGTTGAAAGCTCCAGAGCAGCGACTGACTGGACATTGTGAAAAGATTGTTTGGCCAACTGCTGCGTCCAAGATCAACAATGAACCTTAAAGTGCTCAAAACAACGGCCGTTTGAGCACGAACCATTCCATGACTGAGCAACTCCATCTGCTGATGAAGATCATGTGACACAAGCAAAAGGCTCCAGAACAGCTACTGAGATACTGAGATTGCTTTGTCAATATTTGGTTATTACCATTTGGAAGCAAACCAATCACACACACTCACACAGAAATACTGAGCTAAATCTCAAAACGGATATGATAACCGCAGGACGGAGATTGCAACTATTGTTGGCGCCGCTGCCGCTGACCTCTTCTGCCTCTGCAGCCTTAAACGGACAATAAAGCTTTGTGCTGTGTGAGGTGCAGCGGATTGGACTGACAAAGCTTTAGATGGGGAAAAACGCAATTCCCCGGCAGAAAGAGGAGTGACAAAGAGTGACAGGATGAAGGCGAGGAGGAGAGAGAGAGCAGGGGAAGCAGAGAAAATCCTCCACCCATGTTCTGAGAGAGGGCTATATATTTCCATAACGCTCGCTCTGACAGCTTTCCGATATCATCTAGCACTCGGTGTATTGTTGCTGATTGGGCTCTGAGCAACAGCCATCCACTAATGACACTTCAACAGGCATGGCAGCACATTATTGACAGGCGCGTACAAATGGATGTCAGTGCTTTGCTCTCAGCAGCATGCGGTGCTGACACACAGTTAATGGTCACAAATGTAAAAAGTACAGCTAATGAAAAGGTATCTGCTCGTCCTTACTCTTTTCACCCTGACAGCTGTGGTTTTATTATAGATTAAGGAGGATTCTGTGATCACTTTTTATGATATTTACTATCCATGCAGCATCCCCTTCTTCCTCACTGAAGGACACCCAGAAATTACCTGCACATTACAGTGCATTTACCTCCACACACACACACACACACACACACACACACACACACACACACACACACACACACACANGGGGGTATAAAGATATGTTTCCTGGAGCCTAACGTGACAACTTCAAATGTCTTTGAAGCTGTTCAGTTCACAATGATGTGAAACAAAGAAAAGCTTTTGCTTGACAAATGAATTAAGAAATAAACAGATGATCAAAACTGTGGCCAGCTAATTAACCATTTAGCTCAACTCTCCTAATGACACTTTTTTGCTGATAACTGCTTTCAGTGCTGTTTGTTCGTATTTTGTAATGATAACAGTCTAAAATGAAAATGATATCCTCCAGGCATAGTTACAAACGTTTTACTGGATCTCTGTTTCCATCTCCATCCATAAGTCAAAGACGTGTCCACTGCTGAAACCTAAATTCAAACTTTAAACAGTACTGCATTTTCATAAATTCACCCATTTATGGGCGCAGTCTTAGACTAACTCTGCAACTGACCAATGCTGAAAACCTTAAAATGTCAAATGCATGTATGAAAAGACAAAGATCTCAATTAGCTTTTATCAAGTTGAACTGCTTTTGGTCCGTTGAGCGAGACACAAAAAAAATCCTTCATGAAAACCTTAAACTCTGACCTCCCTGCTGGCTGGCAAAGTGAGGAGGAATCTTTTTGTGGGGCATTAAGCACAATATTTCAGCTCTCTGTCAAACTACCACAGAGGAAAATCCTGCAAATGTTTTTCTGTGTCTTCATATAACACCTCGGTTAACACGCTCACACACAATCTGCTCCCAGCCTGCAATAATCACTCAGGGCTGCAGTTTGTTTTGATTCATGGCGAGATGAATCGGTTTTCTTTTACTGAACTTTAATTAGCAGGCCCACTGCCGACAGAGCGTCAGGCTGAGGAAAACATATGACATAACATTTTTTTTTTTTTTAAACAGATTAGTCATAAGAAAACATCCTATGGCTCAGTGTGACTGTGTGTGTTTTGGCAGCACGGCGGTAGGCAGTGTTTGAGCAAGGATTTTCCCAGGGCGGCTTCTCGTAGTAGCATGTGCTCTCACAGGGGCCGTGTTCCCGTGTTGACCGGCAGGAAACATATGGTTTCATTCTCGTGTGTGCATGACGGAGCATGGAGTTACCAAGACTGTAAGATGAAAACACACAGGCACACATGCAGAGGGACATTTGGGGGAAACACGCAGCAGGCCGGCCGCCTCGTGACCTTTTACCTTTGTCTTCGTTCACACAGCCTTTAGGCTCCCAGATGGCCTCTCTGCACCTGGAGAGAGGCCCGCAGGAAGCACCTCATGCATGCATGTGCACGACGCATCGCAGCGTGCACCATCCTTCTAATCTCTTTTATAATCTTCGTGATTTTATGCTGGCGATCTCCTCTCTCCTCCTTCTGGGAGTTAAAAAGAGAGGAGGACAAGGCAGAGGGAAAAGCGAATGGTACAGACCCTCCGTTCTTCTGTTGGTGGAAAAGAAAACATTCTTGGGATGTATCTGCAGCACAGGGGGACATACTTGACCTAGTCAGTCACCCACGCACAGAATAACCCTTAAATTGACTAGACCAGAGGCCCTGCGCAGAGGAGGCCTGAAGGATGTGTGCTTGTTCCCACACACACATCAACACATTAGTCAGTCAACATACTCTGCCTGGATGCCTGTTATTCCAAACACTGCTGGTTCAAATCCTGGGGCCAAAAAGCCTCTGAGCAAGGGGCCTGTTGCTCCCCATCACCCGCTGCCCACATTTCTTATCTCACCAGTCAATTCTATAATAAAGCAATAAAAAGCCAGACAGAAAAACACTTGTTTGTTGCATCTATCCAACAATACTAGAGCACAGCTTACTAAAGTAATACATAGATACAGTATCCAAAGAGCATGGCCCATTCACTGCAGTACTGTATGCATCACATTACAGCCGCCACAGTCCAAGTAAATGTTAGACTGAAGCCACGGGTCTCAACTTCAGAGTAATTCATGACTTTAAATATTCTGTTTTGCTGTGACATTATGTGTTCAACACAATTCTATTTAAAGCAAGAGACAACCACATTCACATTATTCTTTTCATGGCATCGACAGTATGTTTGCTTATTTGGTAATCTAGATTAGATTTTTACCACAGCAGAGTTTGTGAGTGTGATGCTTTCCAGTGGCTGATTTCCAATTGTTGGAGCACCCTTGAATGCACCACCAAACACCTGTAAGGAGAGGCTGAGTGGCTCTCAGACGAGGAATGCACCCATACTGCTTCTTTTCAGACCAAGTACAAGTACTTACATTTGGGTACTTGTCAATACTGAGCACTGGTACAAGTACAAAAATAGTAATACCATCACAGTACTAACGCGCTCAGCACACACACACTGAAGTACAGTTGCAGGACAGTGGAGTGGTGAAGCGTCTTTTGATGGCCTCGTCTGTTCTGTGGTCTAAAGTCACAGCAGAGATCACCTCTGATGCTTCAGCAGAAGACAACAGTCTTTGTCGAAGTGTCCACCGGTGAGCGGTGAGTTCGTCGGGAAGCTCGTATTCGGGCCCAAATATCCATGAGAGGCTGTTTGGTCACACGGTTGCTGTGATGTGGCGACAGCTGGGACTCTCATACTGCAGCTCCGGTACACAGAGAAGACGATTAAGTCCTGCGTTATCTACGACTCACAACGGCTTGTCATCAGGAGCATGCTGGGTAAGAGCAGCTGTTATTTTGACCGTCTGTGGGTCGTCTCTGGTCATTGTCTCTCACTTCTCCAGCGTTTGCTGCAAAGTTGGTTGTTGCTGTTTCCCCCTGGTAGCATCAGTAAACTCTGATGTGCTGCCTCTTTAGAGGTTTTATCAAACTGATATCAAATATGATTACAATCATGAGTTCATAAACACAGTGTGGGAACAGACACTGGTATTGGTGCCCACCACTTTTCTAAGATGCTGTGCTATTCAGGGACTTGTTCATCTTCTGAAATGTCAATGTGGTCAAATGAATACATGTGAAATCTAAGTGTGTGTGGAAATGTCATTCTCTCTTTAATAGGCACCTCTTGGCTTGTCCCAGGATACTAATAATGCCTTTTAACGAGGCTGGCCCGATTCCCCCGGACAGCTTATTTAATTGACTTTTCTGAAGTCCAGACAGACTTCAGCTCACTGTATTTGGGATGTAGTAAGATTAAGCTCAGTCATTCCCATCGCTCTCATTTTTTTGAGTTCAAGACAGGTAACAGGCACTGTGGGACTCGAGGATCCATCACCAGCTGTCAACAACAGGCCATTGTTTGCACGTCTAATGAAGTATTTTAAAAGTTCTTGGTTGTTAACCCTCGGTTCAGACCTAAAGCGGAGCATCAGCTCATGAGTCAATCTGAGAGGGAGTAAAAGAGATCACAACAAACAACGCCTCACTCCTAAAAACATGCATTTGGCCCTGAAAGCAGAGTGCAAGCCTCGAGTAAACAAGCCATCTTTCACCATCTATCACTGTCTCACTGTCTCTCACACATTCAGGCACACACATAAACACGCACACACACAGTATGTGTAATCGTCTTATCCAGTCAGATGGCCTCCACCTCTCTCATACACACACACACACACACACACAAGCTCCCACAATAAACAAAAACAGCTGTGAATGGGAACTACTGGGACCAATTAGGCAGTAAATAGTGGCTGGAATTGGTTCACCACCAACTAATAACTTCCACTAACCTTGAATAATCCTCTATTGGCTCCAGCGTGGAACTGGCCCGCCTACACACTTCCGCTGTCTCTCTTTCTGTCAGTTTCTCCCATTTTTCTTTATGCTCTCAAGACCTTTCGAGCTCATTACAGCTCTTTCCTGCATCCTCTTCCACAGTCACATCGCCATTTGTCACCCCATGTACAAAAGGTGAATGCAACCACTGCATTTATCTCTCTCATGTAAGAAAAGAGCAGATATTAAGACACAAGAGTGCGCCTCTCTGGAATCACCCTATAAAACTAAGCTGCGCACACACACACACATACACACACCCTTAACCTCTGACATGAGGAACAGTGTGTGTGGGCAGAGTAATATCATTGAGAATGGGGTAATGTGCAGCCAATGGCTTGCTGCTGTAAGTCTGGATGATGGGTGTGCGCGTGAGTGGGACTCAGTATATCACCCTGGCTAATGTATGCAGGCCCTGCTCTCCACTGCAGACAGGACAGACACTGGGAAAATATGTAGCTTGTGCATCGTAAACACGCCGAATCTATAAATCTTCCACTCAGATTTATGCCTGCAACCTGAGAACAACTGTACCCTCACCGTAACAGCATAACTGCAAGACTGCCGGACAAATACAGCATTATTATGCACAGGTACCATAAATAAATAATATTATACAAAACTGATTGCATCAGGCAAATATAAACGCTTTTAAGGTGGTTTAAGAGTGGCAAAGCGCGGTCTTGCTGTAGTGCGCTGCTGTGCTGTGTGACAGACTAATATGAGCTCTGTAGCTCAGCATTTTCACCAGTGTTTATTATACAGAAGGAGAGATGAAAACTGTTGATAACAGAGCAGATAAAACCAGTAATTTCCAGCTGGTTGATACACAAGGCTCAAAGTGAGATGCATGAGACAAAGAGGGATACGAGAAAAGCTGATCAGTGTAATTACGTGATTTAACGAGCGAGGTGTTAGGAGAATTTATTGAAAGGAGCTTCCTTTCCCCTGATATTTCACAGATGGACATGAATATGAGATCATTTTAAGGCTAATCAGATGGGTTTTTGTCAGATCTGAATGTCACAAATAACATTTTTTGGTGGCGCGGTGGACATCACTGTCGGCCTTTCTCTGTGGGGTTTGTATGTTCTCCCGATGCCTGTGTGGGTTTCCTTCAGGTGGTCTGGTTCCCCCCCACAGTCCAGAAACATGCTGCTCTTAGATGTGAGAGAGAGTGTGTCTCTATGCATCAGCCCTGTGACTGACTGTCCACCTGTCCTGGTCATAATCCGCCTCTTACCCAATGTCAGCTGGGATTAGCTCCAGCCCCCCTTGACCCCCGAGGATAAGTATGCATAGCTAAAGGAGGGATGGAACTTTTCTTGCTCTTAAATGTATTTAATACTTGGACAGATTTAATGAATGAATGCATACCCTTTTTTCACATTAACATTTATAGATATCGATGTAATTTTTATTGGTTGTAGTCAACATACAGACGAATAAAAGAAAGACTAAATGTGGTTTTACAAAATAAAAACTCTGCTAAAATGTCTCTTCATTTTCATTGACTAAAACGACACGAGACGAAATGTTATAACGTGATTTCGTCTCGTTTAGTTGCGTTGTTATTATTTTGCAGTATTTCTGTTTGCTGTGTCTCACTTCAGGGGCTGCATCAGGTCGCACTGCGCAGTCGCAGCTGACGTCACGGCAGTAGTTCCCACTCGCGGCGTTATTTAGAAGACGCAGCTGCAGTAGGTTAGCGTTAACAACAGACAACTGACACAGAGAACGGGACCGATGGCCGGCCAGCCGGCTTTGCTTGGTAGGTACTTATACTATATTGACTGGGTTAAATAGAATTGCATTACTAAAAAGAGACTAAAATACAGTTTTCATTGACTAAAACTAGACTAACTAAAGCTACCTTGCCTATACGCTTCAGTTTTCGTCAACTAAAACTAGACGAAAACATCCATCCATCCATTTTCTATTTCTATATCTATCCCTTTCGGGGCTGGAGCCTATCCCAGCTGTCAACAGGCGAGAGGAGGGGAACACCCTGAACCGGTCGCCAGTCAATTGCAGGGCAACATATACGGACAATTTTAAGTCACCAATTAACCTAATAAGCATGTTTTTGGTCTGTGGGAGGAAGCCGCAAGCACGGGAAGAACATGCAAACTTCACACAGAAAGGCCCCACCTGACCCAGGGATTGAACCTGCGACCTTCTTTCTGTGAGGCACGCGCACTACCTGCTGCGCCAGCGTGCCGCCCTAGACGAAAACAGTCACGGAAAATTCTGACTAAAATAAGACTAAAATGCTCAGACTTTTTTGACTAAAAAGAGTATGAACGTGACTAAAACTACTAAAAACTAAAATGACAGCTTGACACAAAGACTAGACTAAGACTAAAATTAAAACAGGCCGCCAAAAACAACACTACACTGACCTTTGACCACCAACATCTCATCAGTTCATCCTCACACATTCGAGCCACATTTGAAGAAAGTGTTCCTGAGATATCGTGGACATAAGGATGGTCACAAGTGTGGAGGCATAAAAATGAAACGACAGAAAGTAACAAAGGAAGACAAACTAACAAGTAAGCAATAATTTGCAAAACTTGGCATCAAGAGCGAGATACTTAACTTGGCATAAGAAATCCTTTCAGAAGGATCCAACACTTGATTAGACACAAACTACTATTTGCAATAAGCAAAGGCTTTTATTGCTCATGCCTTTGTGTTTAAAATGTGTTATAAATATAAAGCTACCTTGCCTATACATGTGTAAGTCCATTTCTACATCATTCAAACACATTAGTTTAAAAGTCACCACTGCACGTTTAGTTTTATAACAGAGCAACAGCAACAGTGTCTTTGTAAAACAACCATTTTGCATCAGTTCCAACATGTAGAAATGCTTTGATGAAGAAAAAACCATTACTCAACAGACCAAAACTGTAATGTAGACAGCTTGTATCTTTGTATATGCTGGCAGCATGTCGCACGCGTCCTCTTTGCTTTTATGTGCACACCAAACCGCACACTGACACAACAGCATCAGTCTGTCTCCATTGTTAACTTTTTTTGACTTGAAAATTATGCCTCACGGCGAGGAAGTCTTGCCTCCTACACATCAACAGCATTAGGGTTTTGCTGAAAGTTACTGTAGAAAAATCAGCACAAAAACACAGACATGCCAGAAGAAAGGCTGCACTTCATCACAAGGATGACTACAATGTCCTGCGTAGTGTATCAAAAAGCACGTCACAGGATGCGAACCTCATAAACGAACTGAGCACTGAAGTCAGCATCACTGTACAGTATCTCCTCAATCAGCACCTTCCACCCTGTGTGTCCACGCTGCCTGCACAGCAGCCCGCTCAGCTCTGCAAATCACTGACCGGGTTAGAAAAGAAAATTACCAGTGTCCACTTGCAGACAAACCTCTTCATTTCAGGGACAGGGGACACCATTTATTACAGCAAACAATTAGGCTCTAACAACTCTCAGAGGGAAATGATTTGGCTAATGGTGACAGAGGAAAATGTGCTTATTAGGCAGAGTAAATAACGCTCCAATAACCTGGGGGGTCCATTACTACTACACCATGAGGGGCAGGAATATTAAAACAGACATCTTAGCCATTAACATTTTAGCCAGCACTTCTGATTGAACACCACTTCCTGGGCGCCTTGCACTCCTCTTAAAATGCGGCGCATCAGCAGCTGTGACATCACCAATATGCTGCAAGCGGAGACGGACAGAAAAAGAATGAGGGAGGAGAAGAAGGTCATTTTTGCTGATGAGGAATGACAGCAGCGGCAGGCTGAATGCTCCCAGAGCTGAAACGCTCACCCGGCTGTCAGGGAGAGATCACTGGGAACTGTAAAAGATCGGCTCTGTTGGACAGGAGCCATAATGAGACGACCTGTGGCAGCGCTGGTTTAAATGCCCCGAGAAACACAACAGAAGAACTCAACTTCAATTTAGCTGGTGAGACCTCCGTTGTTCTGGAACCGTGACAGTACACAGGGAGTGTAGAAAGTAGTCTAGACCTTAAGTTTTAGTGATGCTCCTCTCAGTCTTTTCCAATAGCAAGTCAGAGGTCATGGCAAGAGGCAGAACACAAGAGCCCAAAGGCCCTCAGCTCAGGCCCCATCAAAGACAGATCCATAGTAAATCTCCCTGAATCTGACGAGCGTATTTTAAAAAAGAGAGAGACCAGATCTGAAGGGGATCCGAGGACAGCCTGATCAAACCCGGATAGACTAAAGGATAATTAGAATGCAGTAGACCCAAACAGACTCGCATAAAGTCTATTTATTTCATTATCTGTTTCATTTACCTGTCCATCAGTGCGCTGGTATACCTATATGTCACATTATTGACAGAGTTTACTTGTTATGTTATGGTGTTTACCTGCTGGTTGACCCGGCAGTGTGAGGGTCCGTGGTGGATGAGGATGCGGACGATGTCCACGTCTCCCCGCCAAGCGGCCAGGTGCAGCGGGAAGCAACCCTTGCTGTCGGCCACATTTGTGGACGCCTCGAACTGCAGCAGCTTTAGCACCACTTCCCTAAGAGAGACAGATACATGCATACAGATCAATACATCAAAAGATGGAAAGATGGAGGGCTGGAGACAGAGAGCAGGAGGAGAGATGAGCGCTAAAACCTGAAATCCATATCATGAAGTACTGACACGTTTCCCTTGAGATTTCCCTTTTTCTGCATCATGTTCTATCAGGTCAAATCGCTGCCAATTTGACCAAACACATGTTTTCAATAATTTATCACCGACACCATCTTTAACCCTCAATCAAACCCTTATTGGCTACTTTAACAGTAACACCTTCAAAGAAAAAGGATACTGATGCTGTTTTATCTCTAATGAAACACAAAGACTGGATAAGACAGAATAAACTGCACCACCTGCAAACGTCCACACTTCACAGCTGCTTGCCTGGCATTGCACATACACGGCTGAATTTCCAATTATTTGCATTATGGTTTGTTCTGGCTTCACTGGTCCATTCTGGTCCCCTGTCTACTTTTGGGTTTCACTGACTAGCTAGACAGGCAGGCTTCATAGCAGCTTTCAGTCATCTGATCTGTCTGGCACCTGGAATAAAGCTGGTTTATGGGTATTGGAGGGATTTACGGTGAGTGAATGATCAGTATACCGAGCAGCCAAAGAGGCAGCGACAGCAGTGAGTTCAACTGGAAACGATCACAACTGCCTCCATGTTTTGATCGAATAACGTAATCTCAATTACACAAATAGATAAAGTGATAAATCACGGGCTTGTGGGGATCCATTTAGCTGCTGCACAGCAACACTACTTCATATTAGGAAGTCTCCGGCTGAAGTCGTCACCTCTTCGTGGAGGAGGAAAGGTGAAGTGCTTCATTTGCATTCGGAATGTCAGGGGGAGAAACGGAGAAGGCGGAAAGGGAGAAAACTCTCCCAGGAGCAAAGGTGAAGGCAGCGCCGAGATGCTTAATGAACTGCTTTGTTAATTAATTATTTATTTTTAGATGATTCACTCAGATTTAAGTGGCAATTACACAGCAAAATGACAGTGGGAAGATCTCAGGGTCAAATATGGGAATATTCAACTTCCTTCTGATTGGATTGAGCCTGCGTGTCAAAAGCTTTTTATATCATAAACAATTATTAAAAAGATCTCAAAAACAATTAAGACCCAGCCTGAAGAACTCATATCTGAACGCAGCGCTGCCTGTTGCCAAGTTTCTTC
The DNA here is from genome assembly GCA_037975065.1 of Chaetodon trifasciatus. Classification (NCBI taxonomy): domain Eukaryota; kingdom Metazoa; phylum Chordata; class Actinopteri; order Chaetodontiformes; family Chaetodontidae; genus Chaetodon; species Chaetodon trifasciatus. The sequence continues at coordinate 252,129 of JBBMOE010000070.1, forward strand.
TGTCTTCATCTTCGTTGCCAGTTCTCTTTTTCCTTTCCCACCTAAACGCTGAAAACACTCAACAGCTTTTTTTGCTGGCGGTCTAATTTCCACTCTGAGGCTGCCTTTTTCTCTCCCACCCTCCTCTCCTCTCCAGTTGATCTGAAGTAGGAAATCCATATAATTGCCCCCAAAACACAGGACTAATCCTTCAGTTCCGCCAAGCTGGGATAGCGGTCAGGCTTGCAGCTAATCCACACTGTGTAACGGATTTCTCTGCAGGCCCAGGTGAAGAAAGGAAGCGGCACAGCAGCTCTGAGCAGAGGCTGACGCACGGAGCATGCACGCTTTTAAAAGCTGCGTTATCAAACATCTTATAGTCAGACTTATCTAAATTCATCCACTGCTCAAAGCTGTCTACTTCTTGACAGTCGGACTAATTTGGCATTTTTTAGATATTTTTCAAACCAAAAACAAACACGGCTGATTGAGCAGCCACGTCAAAGCCAGACCACTCAGCTGCCTTCACTCCAGCACAAAATGCTCCGGAACAATCCATCAGTTACAAGCACATTTTACTGGGACAATTCTTAGATACTAACAGTATCTAAAAACACATTTCAGACCTGTAGCAGAACTGAGATGCTCATTAACGTCACAGAGGTCAGTGCTTCAGTTAATCTGACATCTAGACTGAGTATGTCCTCACTGCTGTATATGCTACCCAGTTATTAACCAGTTAATGTGGTCTCTAGAAACAATTTTCTTTCTTATTTCTGTCATTAGGTGCAGCTGGTCAGCAGGTGTCACAGATTGTTACCATGGAAAAACTTCTCCGCACCTGTCGCTGATTGCTACTGAAGAGACATGGCTGCTAGCTCCACATTAGCTTTGGGTTGCTAACTTTTTGAGCTTAAAATAAAAGTCTTCACTTTCGTAAAGCTGTCTAACTTGCAGTTAAGAGGCACTACTGACCCGTCTAAACTCTCTTTGTGAAACCCGACTGGCGCAGAGTCACCTCTGCTTCAGGCTCTGTAGCGAGCTTCAGCTAGTTATAATTAGCAAACATTAGCTCTCCAGGACAAAGCTTGACTGTTCTAGCTCACGCTAACCGCTCTCATAGCTCATTTTCAGCAGCAGCAGGCAACTGTTTTTAGCTGTACACAACCTGCTCAGCACAGAACAGCAGACAAAGTTAGCAACCAGCTAACTTAGCAAACCAAGTGGAATATTTAGCGGCTAAAGTGTTTTTAGAGCTAAATATCTTTCCTCAGGAGTTGGTAGAGACCAAAAACAGAACGTACTAACATTTAACAGTAAAAGAGAGTGAAGACTGGACTTACATTCACCAGGTGGCCAGAAAACTGATGCTAAATCAATGCTAAACACACACATATGACACCAGGCGCTCACACATACATGCACACAAACACATACATATACACACACCTCTTCAATTTTTTTTATACTTAACTCTACAGTACATGAATTTATGAATACTTTTTCTTAACTAAAACAATGAAATTCTCCAACACCCAGCGAGATAAACCCTCATGTGCAGTCTCACCTGTGTCCATTCAGTGAAGCATGATGTAAAGGTGTGTATCCTGAGCTGTCCGTGCAGTTGACATTCAGGCCCTTCCACATGCTGGAGAGAGAAGAGAAATATATCAGAATTAATCCTCATAGTGAGAAACACACACTTTATTTGCCCCCAAAACAGCCACTTTTAAATCATCTTAGTACTGAAGGGCCTGTTTGCTAACCTGCTGGCTGAGGCCTGCTGACAGGCCTGCTGACAGGGGTGTTGAAGTGTTGTTATTGGGATGTTATTACCTCGTTGTCACACACATTTTAAACTCCTTCCTCATTAGAAAATATGACACGGACTTGAACAGTTTAGCATCTTTATTTCAGCAGCTTATTGGAAGTCTGCTACCTCTCCTATCTGCTGCACCTGTTGCATTTCAGACCCAGGAAATGGCAAACCACAGCCAGCCAATTAGGATTCACCCCTGTGGAACGCGCCAAATGTCAGATAGGTTGGGGGGGGGTTGTGATGTCATTTTGAGAAAATGCTTCTTTTTTTCTCTTTTAACTGTTTAGTAATATTTATTCACTGTTAACTGGCTACATTTATCTACTGAGAAACAGACGAATCCCTGCTGTGAGTTAATTGATTTATTAATTGTGATGTTTCCTTTAGTAGCAGGAGCTACAGCTTGTAGAAAAAAAAGGAGGTTGGAAGATTAAAGAGGCCAGAAATGCTTTCTCCTTGTTTTCTTGTTTGTTTGTTTTCTTGTCGAAGATGTATTGGGTTTTGTTTCTTCAGTTGCTTCTTCACACAGAAGAATTTCACTTTAATGTATTTGGGCCCCGAGGCGGGAAGTGTAATTTCTCATTTGGGGCGAGAGCCAGAAGAGTTTAAGTCCTATTTCATCACATTGGCAAATAAAGAAAGTGAGTGAGGTTGACTCTTGTGCCAGCAAAAGGCTGAGCATGCAAATAAAACCACACAAAACAGAATCTGGTGAGGAAAGCCAGCTACGCACAAGACACACACACACACACAATGTCCACACAGAAACAAACATACACACACACTATCGCACAAATAGAGCCCAGGGTTTTCCCAGAGCTATAATTATATGACCTCTCTTTTTCACATGAACTCCTCCAAGCGCGTCAGGGAGAAGTACTAATTAGCCGAGCTGCAGTTTGAGCAGCTCTGGGCTGAAAAGCTGAATCAAGTGACTTCTACAGTAGAGGCGACGATATTACCTTTTTCTTTTTTTTAATTAAAGACGACCCGATACTGTGGCTTAAGACAAAGAGAGTCCAAAATGTGAATCTGTGCCCGACAGTATCTTTCACTGACACACATGTTGGGCTGGTAAGACAGCATTCATTTTTTAAATAGATTACTTGCATTTTGCAGTTTATTCATGGACTATAAGATGCACTTTACTGGTATTTACATAAAGGAGTAAAGGCATCCTGGCAAGTGAAGACTTAAATATAAATACTTCCTTTTAACTTAATGATTTTTATTGTACATTCATTTTAATTCACAGCCTATATTTATCAGAGAAAATAAATGTTTCCTCTAACAGAATCCACTTAAAAACAACTATTTCTATTCAGTTTACTGCAATACATGCATTGCACTTTGACTGTTTCCCCCTTCACTGACAGCTTTTATGTCTAAAGGTGAATTTTACCTTTTGAGAAACCGGAGCTGAAGCTGCCAGCAAACAGTTAAGCATTGTGGAGGCAGCAGAACATTCACCGAGCTCAACAGACATCAACACAATGATCAAGGTCAGCGGTGTTAAGCGGTGGGTGCGTGCACGCCAACACACAGCTAAACCTAAATTAAAAGTGGTATGAAGGGCTGGCTGCACACACACACACACACAGACACACACATACACACACACAGAGGGAACACAGTGTACATTGATCAATAGAACAAATCTGTTGTATTGAAGGATGCAGAACATTTTACTGCTGAATTCAATGCTAAACTAAATGATGGCTGCAAAACATCCACGATCAGGTGTTCTTACAGCAAGAGCTGCGTTTTTGCACAAAAGTATAAAAAAACCAAAGGCAACAAGAACAAATTGCACAACTGAACACACCAACAGAGCAGGAGAAACAAAGCAGAGAAAAGCACATAGAGACACACCTGCAGTATGTCACAGTCAGAGGTCAGAGAGCAGGAGACCACAGACAGACAGACAGACAGACAGACACAGCTTGTTTCTATTGGGTCAGCTCATCTCTGCAGACTGCCAGCATGTGTGTGTGTGTGTGTGTGTGTGTGTTCGTATCGATCGCGCTGCTCTGCTGACCCCTCTCAGCGCTGACCGATAGAACCAGCAGGATGGGTTGTTAAAAAGAGCAGACTGACAGAGGCTGAGAGATCAGGATGCAGCGAGCCCCACTGTGAGGCAGAAATAGAGACAACGAGGGGGAAATTAATGCCAGTTTCAACTCAAACGTCAGGAAAATGTGGATTTTATTTTCCCAGATGCACAAACACCAACATAAATAAGAAAAATGCCACTCAATAAATGTCTCCAGTCTTTTACTGTGAGGTGTTGGCATGTGTACCATATATAAAAACTAAGAAATACACTTAGTGCTGTTATATAAGGGAGAGACGACAGGACTGACGTTTCTGGAGGTCCTTGTCGAAATCAAGCCTACATGATTGTTAGCTGCTCAGGAGGAACTCGGCCTCAGGTGCTTTTTTCTTTGATTCGCTCTTCCTGCCATGCGTGCTGCTTAGGGAAATTAAGACAGACAGCAAAGAGCGCTGCATACAGTGAGATCCAAGGCGCACTGGGACACAACAGAAGTTTAACTCAAACAGTTCAAAGCTGGTGTGACATGAGCACATAATAGCATCTTAAAATGCAAAAAATACCTTTATAATAGAACAGAATGTTTGCTTTTGTTTGCTGTAGCTCATTCTTTATACCAGTAAAAAGTAGTACAGTAATCATATTACTTGAGAGTTAGATGAGAGGCCATTAGCTTAGCTTAGCATAACAAGTGGATATGAAATAGCTAGAAATACACCCATCAGCACCTTTAAAGCAAACTAATTGGTAGCTGTATTTCTATACTTTGGAAAGAGCTACGCTAGCTGTTTCCACCTGTTTCCAGTCTTTATGCTAAGCTAAGCTAATCCCCTCGGGGCTCGAGCTCCATACTTAACACACAGACAGGAGAGTGGTATCTGCTAGCAGGTCACACCTGTTCAGTTGAAACTGCTGACGCTATAAAACAGCATCAGACAGAACATTACACATCCTATATTTAAAAAGAAAAAACGTCTTCAAGGCTGAATGTGAGACCAAATGTATTTTAACATGCTTTTGCAGTTTAGCAGTTTCAGTCAGTCTTCACCATCCAGCCCTCCACCCAGGGAGCTCTTTTAGTCAGCGTATGCATGTCTGTAGCCTTTTATTGCAGTTGTCTTCTTACTGATAAAACACATTTCCACCTTAAAGCAAACTTTAGACTGCCATTGCAATATCTATGTGAGCTTTATCAAAATGTTCCACTCAGTTAGTACCTCATTAATCACATAAAACTACCTGGGTGGAAACACAGCTAATGCTCCCGAAAGCAGTTGTCTGTATCTGACAAACAGGACCTTGAACTGACACGCACACAACACACAAATGCACCAATGCTGCTACCTTCAAACGACCAATCTGTACACCAATTCATTAAAAATGTGCTGCACAAAGAGTCTTTCATGTGAGCAGCGCTCTGAGCAGCCCCAAACACAATCCATCTCTCCCACACCCCCACAAACGCACCACACTAATGCATAAACACTGCAGTCATACCTCGACAGGCATAACCTTCATAAAAAAGCAGCACAAACAAATAAAGGTGGCCACTTTGTGAGGGAATGTGTAAACCTCGTTCACAGCGTGCGTGAGGCTCGCCGTGACGGCCAGAGCCGAGCAAGGTGTGGTGTTTTCTTTCACTGTTACATATGTGTTTGGCGTGACACCAACCGTGGGTGTCACTAGTGGGTGCTTTAGCACTTAGCAAGCATTCTGTGGGTGGCTACTTTCAGGAGTAGTTTCAGGATTTTTACAATAGATATGGAAAAAAGTCTCCACTAATCATTATTTTCTTATCTCACTGTGACACTAAAATGGTGATGTGTGATGTAGAGGAGGTCACTACAGGGACATTCACCTGCAGCAGCATGGGAGGCCATGCCAGGCATCATATGCTAGTACATCAGCCATATCAATGTTACAAGGCAATAGAAGAAGAAGAAGAAGTATACTTTGTTAATCACGACACATCATGCACACGCCATGCTTCCGTGAAATTATTTCTCCGCATTTAACCCATCCTGGAAATCCTTCCTCCACGGCAGACCAGGAGCGGTGGGCTGCCAGCCGACAGCGGCGCCCGGGGACCCAGTTCCTTGTTGTCACCATTGGTCAGGTGGTGATCTCCTTGCATGTTTTTAGTGTTTTTTTTATGGAGGATCCCCCAGGTGAACACGGGGAAAACATGCAAACTCCACACAGAAAGGCCCCTTTCCTCGAGATAAAGGGCAGCAGGTGCCGGAGGCATGGTGGAGGACACGCCCCCCAGCGCCCCAGGTGGGAATCAAACCCGGGACCATCTAGCTGTGAGGCGACAGCGTTACCACTGTACCACCATGCCACAGAATAGACCGTGTTTTGTGTCCATTAGCTTGTGTTTGAAATCCATCCGCCTCCGACTAACTAATTTATTCAGTTTTAAGTCTTGATTTTGCTTGAAGACATGGATTTTTTATGGTGGAGGCCTCCAGTTTTATCAGCATATCTATTTCAAAAATCACAAATCAAGAAGAAGCTGCCCTTAAAAGAAGGTACTCAAAGACTTACAATGAGTCTGTGGTATGCAGTGGTGGTGAGTTTATGGCTACTTATTGCACTTCTTTTAGTCCTTTGATATTGTGTGTAAAACTGCATTTATGTGAAGCGTTACACAGTGAAACAATCTATGACAAGTCAGTTTATTGAGTCCAAAGTGTGGCTTTAAGAAAAACAAATGCCACACATTGGAAAACAAGTCATCTGATCGTGGTGAATCACTTCCTAGCTTTTCTTATCGCAGCTGTTCATTTGTGCTCTGCTGTGATGTCCCACCACTAAATTCCCAGACTCCGTTTGGTGACATATCACTTCTCCATTGTTTTCTGTGCTTTCGGTGAAGCCAGCCAGCAGAGTTGAAATAGAATTAGTCAGCAACATGAGATTAGATAATGGAGGAGAGGTGCTGCTGCGGGAATGCAGAGTCTTGGTGGATTAGTCAAATATGCAGACGACGTCCCACCTAATTAACCTCAGGAGCTGCAGCAGAGAAAACCTCTGGTGGGAGAAGCTATCTCGGTCTTTGTGTACGTTTGTATTGCTGCCGTACTTCACATTTACATTAAAGTTTAATGGGCTGTTTTCGCGTGCTGTGCTTTGACTTTGCCTCTTTCTCCGCCTCATGCAACAACATGCAGGTGTTATTCTACATCAGAGATCTCTCGCTCAATCTTTAACTGCTAGTTTTTCTCCTCCTCTGTCTCTGACTATCCGTCTCACTTGCTGAGGACCAACAGTCTCTTTTTTATTAATGCACTAAAAGGTAAAGGGGTCAAACATCATGAAAGGCCTCCCAGCAGGCAGAGCAACGCTGCCCTCTGTTTGAACCCTTCTTCAGTTACAGTACGACAGTTTCTCCTTGACTTCACATCACTTTACTACAGCACAGCACAGTGAGGACTGCACTGACATGATATAATGCTGGAAAACCAATAAAGAACAAGCTGTTTTGGTTGCAACTAATGACACAAATCGAGTAGTGAAGTGTGCTTTGGAGTAAGTGGCGTCAGTTTAATTTGAATGATACCTAAAAGCAAGGAATTTCTGTTCATATAAAAAGGTCATACATCATTTCCTCACACTGTTTGTCAGTTGGAAATGTGATTTCCCCAAACTTATGAACAGGATATTGATTTGGGTTTTGATTCATGCTGGATCAAAAGTGGGAGGAAGCGAGTTCTCTACAAATGCAACCCATTTGCAAAAACATTACCTCAAGCAATTTCAAAATGCTGTTGCTCATCAAAAAAGAGCTGAAATTACTCCATAACTCTTTACGAGTGTCATTTATTATCAGTCGTTCTGGAAGAGGACCCGTAGTGTCTTTCAAGTGGTAAGAAATTTCTCATTTTGGATGCAAACTTCTCATTCGGCGTGTCAGAATGAAAGCCCCCATTTGCTGGTTCTCACCATGGTTATTAAAGCTGGCATCACGTTGCAGCAAAGTTCAAGCTACATCAAAGCGGAGCATTGTCTTCAAAGGAAAAGGAACGAAGGAGCTGGGAAAACCTTTGTAGTCCTGGACACTTCGTGGAGGGAAACTTTCCTTTGTGGGGTGGAAAGTTAAGTCGACTGAATCCAAAAGCCTGTTAAACTTCAGCCACCGTATGAAATGTAAATTAAAGGCTTTTCAGCAGAAAGGGACGGCTCGACAACAGCAGTAACTTCACGGGAAATAAAAGCGCCATAAATAAGAGGTGCGCTCGCTATCAGAGCAGATAACGGCAAAAAGGAAGTGGACTCGCTTCATATCCTGTTTTGAGCATGAAGCAGAGGACGTACCTGCTGATTAAAAGCAGTGTTTCTAGTGCACACTAACTGGTATGACCTATAGGATGGCAAACACACACACGCACACACACGCACACACACACAGACATGGATGCATTTTTCTTTCGAGCTGGCCTTTGATGTTTTAACCACAGCTCACGCAGAGACAGTCAATCCCCCATGATGCTTTAGGGCATGAATATTCTGCTTTGCGCTCCAATGTCTCGAGCAGGTGTGCAGGTATGGATGTGGTTTATTTAACTGTGTGTGTGCGTGTGCGTCTGTGTCAAAGGTGAGATCAGCTCAACGACAGAGAGAGACAATTATAGTGCAAGGTCTGTGTCAACTCTCAAAAGACCAATTACATTTCTGCAGAGAGAGGTATGAGCCGACCCCCCGTCTTTCTCTCTGCTTTTTTCGCTTTTCCCATCTTTCCTTCCGCAGCCTGTTTTTTCTTCTTTGGTACCACTACATACCCTGCAAACAAACGTGCATACATTTAATCTGTGGATGCACAGGAAACGTGAAGGCCCTGCAAATGGAGAGAGTGGGAGAAGCATCTGAGTTTATATGCTAATGTATGACAAAGCAGTCACTTGCTGCTGAATGCCCATGCTATGCTAAGTATGCCTCAGGCACACACGCACACACACACGCACACACATTGGATTTTTTGAAGCCACTAGTAGTGATGTTTCTACAGAAAAATCAGTCAGTCTTGATATAAGCATGAACAAATCTAGTTATCAAAGGTGCTCTGAGAAGGTTTTGACCACTAGAGGCACTCTGGAGCAACGGTTTTAAGAGCGGGTCCTGGCTTCATGCAGATGGTTTCATGCTGTTTCCATCAAACAAAAGCAAGGATGAAAATGTTAAATGCACAAGTAAAAAAAAAAAAAAAAAGTTTTAATTAGAAAAAGGGTACCTTCAAAGGTGCATTAAAACTATTTAGGACTTTAATCTGATTAAGCTGTGGGGCTTCCAATTTAAACAAAATGGTGAAAACTGAACCAGCAGAGGCCAAGTTATTCTTATATACTACATATTAGTTCCTGGTACTGTTTTCAAAGGCTGAGCAGTACTTCTCCTGCCAAGTAAACTGATGTTCACCCTGTTCCAAATAAATAAGAATATATTAAAGATAAGCAAAGTACAAATATACTGAATTTAATTAGGGAAATCAGGTCAAATATACATATATAACTATAGTGTATATCTGTAGTATTGACGGATAATATCGACCGTGTCAATACATCAATCGTGCTCTATAATGACACACAGTCCACCAGTAGCGTCACACCGCAGGCATCATACAGCCTGAGGATTTCCACATGTTATGCTGCGACCTACAAACATTACGGCCATTTCATTTTCACTTCATATTCCCACGACATCATGAAAAAGAAATCCCATTCACACCTACACAACTCAACAGGCAATCCTGCACTGCTGTCACACAGAGAGGTGTTTCCCCCGTCTCTCCATCTCACAGATCTGTCACTCTCCGCTGTTTCATTTCTACACCAATTATAGTGCCGGGTAAATCCACAGGGCAGTGTGGTGAAGAGAGATGAAATGAGAGATAAAATGAAGTCTCTTATTGAGTTTGAGACCACGAAACAGCTATTATTACAGCATTTGGATATTTACCGACGACATGAGTGTCTGAATGTATCAATTATCGACAGATCCTTCTTTTTCAGCCTTGGAACGACTCAACTCGAGACTTCATGACTGATGAAATATGCAGCTATTCTGCCTATGATCTCACCCTCCTCATCAGCATCTGGCAAATCCCTAATTTGCTGAAGTCATTCTTATAAAATTGGCTCATATGTTTTTGCAAATTTTGCAAAACAGCAGCTCCCCTCGACAAACTTCCTCGTTAGCAATTTTGTTCATTTGAATACGCTGTGGTGCCACCCCACCCCCCACCCCACCCCCCCATCATAGGACTCCGTCCAACTTGCAAATCAGGTCTATTGCTGCCAGCAAACATCAACAGCTAAATATCTGAAATGAACATCCCTCAAAATACATCTGCATTTCTCAGCCAAAGACCCCACTGACAAGCTGTATCCGATTCTTAAAGTGGCAAACTGTATCTAGTAAAGCTACAGTGGATCTTCTAGTATAGTTTATGACATATAGTGGCAGAGTTTGAGCAAGCCAAAGCCAACCTGTCCCTGCGAAGATGGTAAAAAAACACGTAATTTCTTTTCAAATTTAACTTTACAAGTATTTATTTAACCATGGTGCCCAAAGAGGGCGCTGCAAGATGTGTTCATTTCCTTTTTAACTGTAACATTTACCTTATAACAGAATGATTAATTATATTCCATTTTCAAACAGTCCAAAAGAGAAGAAAGAAGCAGTTCACGTCAAACTTGCTGTGGTAAAATCCAGAATATCTCATCTGCACAAAAGACATGCAGTACGTGACAATTGCTGCTATGCAGGCAAAACGTACACAGGAAATAATCTGCCACACAACCCTGTGGAAAGCAGCATATTGTCATTTTTAGTCAGGGCAGCTGTTTCCTCCTGGTTTCTCCCCATTTTCATGCTAAGCTAAGTTAGCCAACTGCTGCAGTAGCCTCATACTCAAGGTACACATATGAGAGTGGAATCCATCTCCTCATCTAACTGTCAGCAACAAAGAGAATAAGCATATTTCCCCAAACCTCATTACATCAATAAAATACATTTTTATAATAGATATCCAGAGTTTCACTGTGAAGTCGTGCCAGGTTTTACGAAGGGAGGCAGCTCGCTGTATAAATGCATAAGGATAAATACGCAGAGTGTCTGTGAATGAATGAATATGCAACGGGGCCAGTCGGTCAGTGACGAGGAGCAAACATCAACTGACACGTTCAACAGGTCAAAGGCCGCGACTCCCATCACAGGAAGTAATTTATCTTTGGGTCAAACTGACTTCTGGTGCACAGCAGAACATGGAGGGCTGCTGTCGGGGCCGGTGGGTCAAACACACACACGCACGCACACACACATAGTGACTGACCCCACTCTTTTATCCGCACTCACCAATAATTAAAACAAGACACAAGTAATCGATAGCTGCACAGCTCCCTGCTGGGATTTAGTGAGTGTATTGATGAAGTTTGAACATTGATCATGTGGTTGTCCCGAGGAGGAGTTACTGGACTGGGGAGAGAGAGAGAGAGAGAGACAGAGAGAGAGAGAGAGAGAGAGAGAGAGAGAGAGAGAGAGCCTCAGGAGACACACAAGGGGTCAGCGGCATCATTAAAAAAAAGTAATGCATTTGTTGTAAATACATGTTTTCATCCATCTTGGTACAGGACAGGACATACAAGCGTGGTGCTGGGCCGCCGTCGGATCTGTATCCAGGTCAGTGAGATGTGGCTGGCGTTATGGGCTGGTTATCAGTAAGACTAATGCCTGCATGGGTCTTCGATTCATTTATCACTGCACTGCAACACACTCGTACGCTTTAATTTCTGTGGCATTCACTGGCAATTACACACTCTGTGGCTTTAATGCAAAGGAGACACGGTTGGACGATACTATATGATAATATGTGCTTTTCATTACATACATTTCACCTTTTATTCATCACTTTGAGAAAACCTAAACATAACAACATAATGAAGACAAAGAACTCAAATATCCTCTGGCTCCGCGGGACACCTTGTACAAAGAAACCCAAATGCCTCTGACCTTTGACCTCTGTCATAAGCTGACATGTGACTTTGTCAGGATGAAAGGGTTTAAGGAAGGAGGGCAGATGAGAGGCAGCAACAGGAAGGAGGGGAAGAGGAAGTATATCTAACGTGACAAACCTCGTGTCATGCGGCACGTCAAAGAAACAGAATTAAAAAGAGATAGCTGGAGAGTTAGACGTCCATCTGAGGACAGCTGAACACACTTTACACTTAAGCAGCTTCATCAGAGCAGTCCGTCTATTTCCAAGCCTTAAACAATCTGGCAGTTTGTGTCTCAGCCCACCTCCTTAAATAGAGATGGAAACAACCGTCCTCTGTCCTGAGCTGACTCCTCTTACTCTGCACGAGAACATCTGCATACAGAATCCACATCAGGCTGGCAGCTTCTTCTCAGACGCAGCACAAAGGTTTGCAGTGACTTTATATGAAAAACACCCCTGTGACCTCTCTAAAATTAGATTTTTTTTTACAGGAGTTTGGCTGGACGACTATAAACGTGCTGAGACCCCAAGGGTGCTCCAGGCTTTATAACCAAAGTTGACTTTTGATTAAAACTGTGGCAGGAGTCCTGATATAAGCACCCTCATGCAAATTACCTCTACAGCTGAAAGTCGTCTTTTCTTCTTGAACAAAAACTGTCATCATGGCAAGTCAGCATGGGAACTGCTTTCTTTATTGTACAGGTTCGTTACCTAAATGTGGCTGCTTCATCACTGTCACTAAATGGTACACTTCCCATTGCACAAGTGAGGCCTCTGCAAAAGAATGTGCTTACAAGGAATAACTTGAACCTGTATTCAGGCTACAGACTGACCGATAGATTGTCCAATATTAGTTTACTGCAGATACAGTGTATATGTCTGCTGATAAACAACAAGAAATTTCAGTTTTTCAGTACAGAAATACCCAAAATACTCTATGATGTCACATAGACACCAATACAGACCTGAGTTCAAGCTCAATCTAAATCATAATTGGAATATTAGAAATCACAACTACAAACCATTTAGCCTTGACATGCATTATGAAAAGAGATGAAGACAGCAGGGGGAGGAAGAAGCCTCTAAAGTCTCTTTAAAAGACAACGAAAGACAAGCTGGTGGACACAGCAAGAGGGACAGACAGGGAGACAGCGACACAGAAAGACAGATGGAGGCAGACTACATTTCCTCTGCTCTCCTTCATCAAACTGTGAGGAGCGGAGGTGAAGAAATGGCCGCAGTCTGCTTTACCGCTGCCGCTATTGATTTACACTGCAGCCTTTCCAATCAGTCACAATCTGGAGAGCTGCAAACAATCTGCGAGTGCGTGCGTGAACTGTCTGTGTGTGTCTTCCTGTGGCAATTCACCTCACAGAGAGTAAGTGACAGAGAGCCTTAGATGTCCACTTAGCAACAACCAGCCACAAATCCATCTGAGCGAGCATCGATTTAGCCCAGATCTGGAGCATTACGGATGGGAAACGTCAGCTCCGGATCTCAATCTAAGTGAGATACCTAATCCATAGAACAGATTGAAACAATCAATGCATTTATACTGTAAATCTAGTGAGGAGAACTCAAGTGAACTTCTTAAGACCCGCTGGTTTGACCCTTGTGGCTGGACATGGAGCATCCTGCTGCATGGTTTATGCATCGAGCATGCTAACAATGACAATGCAAACATGCTAATGTTTCTTAGCTGGAATGTTTACCATCTTAATTTAGCATGTTAGCATACAAATATCTAATAAACAATGCCCTCTATGTTTGCTATCCACTTTGCTGCTGTAATACCTGAAATTTCTCCACTGTGGGACTAATAAAGGTATATCTTATCTTATCTTAATTAGCATTAAACACAAAGCGTAGCTGATGGGAATGTCATCGGTTCTGCATAAACTCAACAAAGTTAGTACAATTCATCCTCAGGGGACCATGAATTCACAATTTAATTTGGCTCAACTTTTTGCTGTAATTCATGCATCTGTTACTCAAACTGCACTTCCTTATTTTATCGTCTCATCGGTACCTGAAGCAACACAGCCCCACCACCACAGGCCATCTGAACACCCACTTGATCCATAGTGAAACACGATTATTTGCAGCCCTAAATGAGATGCACACATTCCCTCACATACAGCAGGAGCAGCCGTTTTTCATTTAATGACCACTGAACAGCACTGTGGGAGCAACAAAGCCATTTCTTGTTCTTTGTTATTTTCCGAGCTCCCTGGGCAGTGTGAGGATTTGAACCAGCGACCTTCGGAACAAGCCTGCTTTTCTTTATATTCACTCCCCCTGCCAAAAGCTCACTCTGAGTACACAAGCTACAGGAGTGATTGTGAAATGTGTGAGGCCAGTCGCCCGCTTCTATAAACTGTACCAAATGCTCGCTGTGCTCATGATAATTCACTTCTATGTCTGAGGTCAATTCAACTTGGCAAATGCATTTTACACCCAGCTTATTTTCTTCAAAATACAGAACATGGAGTGCAGTGATTTCGTAAGTCAATTCAGGCTAAATATCATCTGGCAGCTCATCAGGTTAGTTACAGCCACGCCAAGTCTATCTTCATTATCCACTCTGCCACGAGGAAATTAGCCATGCAGCCGCAATGGAAATCATGATAAAACGATATCAGTGGGAGAGTCGTGATGATGAAAAGCAGGGAGGGCGCTGGAAGTAAAGTGTTTAATTCAGCACAGCTCTCAGAGGTGCGTTAAAGAAACAAAGAAACAGCTCAGCTTGGTCGCAAACTAAACATTTACATTGCTGGTCGGCGTATGCGCTAAACTCGCAAACATTTCCAAAGCGTGTCTGTGCTGATTGGAACAAAGCATCAGTCCGGTGAAGGTGGGGTGTTTGCATGTGTGTGTACAGCATCAGGGCAGTAGCAGGGATCCATGGCTATATATGGTCTGACAGAGGGTTTTGGTTTACACAGAGACCTCCCCATGTTTCTGTCTCTCTCGCTCACTTCTTCAAATTTCTAAACAATGAGCGGCCTCCCTTCATAAGCTCACATGAGACATAAAAATCATCTTTGGGAAACATCACACCGAACACATGGAGAAAGCCCACAAACTCATTTAAAACTGTGAAAGTGCATATCAGGAAGGAAAAATTAGGAGAAACTGAGTCATAAAATGCAAACATTGAGGTCATTTTGGAGAAAAGGTGCCTGATTAATAATTATAATGACAAATGCAAAAAAAAAAAATGTCACAAATAAGCTTTTCTCTGTTTCAAATGTCAGAAAAATTTTATGCATTTTCTTCTTTCTATTATATTTAAATCTATACTTATACTAAAAATAACCAACTAGTTGCCGTTTAGACTGCAAACCCAAGGCAAAGGGATTAAAAAATAAACTATAAAACAGAAAAAAATGACTGACCTCATCCGAATAATGTAATAAACACATGAAGCCAGTGTTAAAAATATCATCTCTAATTCAAAGATATTCACAGTCACCTGCGTAGATCAACACCTGCACAAAAGCCTGCAAAGAAATCTGTCCAATCTGTCCAAGCATGTTTGATAACAGCTGACCGGTTTATGTTTTTCTACATGTTTTGCAGTATTGCTGCGATAAAGAATGGAGGATTGCAGCGCGCTCGCGTGCTGAACAGCTGTGTCTCCTCATGGCATGCCGGTCTTCCCCCCCTTTTCTCCCTTCTCAGAGTGTATTACGCCTGTCAGCAGGACTGCCGCATCCCATTTAACCTGCTCAGACCGCAGGATCACACATCTGCTGCTGCAGGATCGCGCAGGTGAACACCACTCAAGGAGACACTGAAACACACACTAACTGTGGCTGGGTCAGGGCTAATGTGTCGGGATGTTCTGGACATTTGTTCTCACACACACACACACAGAGCAACAGGGTGAGAAGAACATGATTACTTCAGGAAAATTGAGGTATTGCAAACCCATATCGTTGCTGAGCATGTCTCGTTGTGAGAAGCACGCTCCACACTTGGTGATTATTAATTATTCAGATCAACTGCAGGATTTAAGTTCGCTTTATACTGGCTGAATCTTATTTTTCCTCTAAAAACCAACTGAAACGTTTGAAAAACTTATAGTTATGAAGATGAAAACTTGTTTGTGGGCTTTTCAAATAAGTGTGTACAGGTATTTAAATAAGCCTATACAGATTTTTAGAAATACACACAGTAGAACATACTGTATGTTGTCAGGAGCACAGAAATAAATGCACTCAAAATAAATATTCTCTCTATGACCAAACATGTTTTCTCTCCAGCTCTTGTATATTTTGAGTATTTTCAGCACACTAATAAAAACTTTTTTTGGGCTATTTTTTTTAAACTCAAAGGTCAACTGGTACTTCTAGTCATCTTTGGCATCCAATCAGCTCATATGAAAAACTATTGCCAAGTTCTTAATAGGTCTACATGCTCTTGTTGTTGTGCTGGTGAAAACATTGCTGCTTTATTAAGTGCGCTGACAGTCTCTGGTGCAGCTGCTCAGGTATCACTGGGCACCGATCCCACTGTTATGATGTAGGTTTGTAGAAAACGATTTGAAGTGATGAGGCCATTTGCCAAGCTTGATATTCTTTGCTTTTTGCCAAGAAACATGAAAGATAAACCCCCTCCGTTCTGCTGGAAATGCTCAAGAGCGAAGAGCTTTGACGGAGCATTGACCTAAACTGTGGCTTTTTATCTATGATTCTTAAAGCAGGGAAGAGTAAATGAGCTGATATGAGCAGACATTTAACAGAAATGTCAAATAAAAAGATAGCTAAATGTGTCAGAGTTTCAGTCTCTTATTTGTAGCTTTAAAGAAACTTGCCAATAGTTAGATGACACTGTCATGTCTATGCAATAAACATAAAGTCCAGGAGCCAGTTAGCTTAGCTTAGCTTAGCACAGCACACAGGCTAGAAACAGGGGCAAACAGCTAGCCAAAGGTAACAAAATATGCCCACAGGCACTTCTTAAGCTCGCTGACACTTTATATGTTATTTGTTTAGCAGCGGGGGAAAAATCAAGTGTAAAAAGGACAAGCTGTGGCTTTACAGGGTGTTACGTACCTTTGGACAGAGTCAGGCTATATGTCGCTGTTTGCCAGATTTCAGTCTTTACGCTAAGCTTGGCTGAGCTCTTCCTCAGTGGTACCCATCTAACTTTTGGCAAGAAAGTGGATAAATGACCCATAATGTTCTACTATTCCTTTAGATTTAAAATGCCATTGTCTTTGATTGCTATTAATCAACAAGACCACTGATACTCCCTAAATACAGAATAGTTCTTTGTGCAACAGGAGCGTGACACATCCTGCATCTTAACAAGAAACAGTGTTTTGTTCAGGGCCATTAATCCGATTTTGTTCCAGTGTTTTTTCCTTGGTGTGAAAGAGCACGAAAACCGGGCTATTGAATGGAAGTATTACATTTATTCTCTGCTGCTGATCCCCAATAATGAGGTGAAATGAAACTTGGATGATCCCCGAGGGGAAAGTGGAGGATCAATAGCGGAAATGAGTGTCAGCACGGCTACATCCGTCAGTGGGTCATTGACGTGTTTTCAGTGTCGACATAATGCAGCGGGGTAAAGTATCAATATAGAAGCAGAGATTGCAGCCTTCAAGGGAAAAGTTTGACATTTTCGGGGATATGCTAACTTGTTTGCTTATGTTAGAGTTAGATGAGAAGATTGATATCAGATAAAGCTGGAGGCAGGAGATGCTTAGCTTAGCTTAGCTTAGCTTAGCTTAGGTTAGCTTAGACTGGGAGGTCTGCCTCATTCCAATGATAAAAAAACACCAACCAGCATCTCTTAAGGTCACTAATTACACTTTTTATGGATTAAAACAGAACCAGGCTAGTTGTTTCCTTATGTTTCCTGGTTTTATGCTAAGCTAGGCTAACCATCCTATCCTCAATATCAAACTTACAGATATGAAAGTATTATTTGATCTAAATCTTGGCCAAAAAGCAAATAAGAGCATTTCAAATTGTTCCTTTTACTTGCTCTGGGAAACTGTGAAGAATGAGAAGCGGCTAATGCTCGAGCAATGCTTTGACTAACCGCAACAATCCCTCAGTCCACAGAAACAAACACAGAACAGCTACATATGGTTTTTGTCTTTATACACAATACAGGGATTCATATTCTGTCTGCAAATATGATGACTCATTTGTTTCTGTTCATGCCATTTTGAAGCATCCCACAGAGGAGGTACATATTCAGGTTTTAGCCGAAACGAGCGCTCCCTTGAGGCCACAGGCAACACATTTTCTGTCCATCCGTCACTCCGGTGACTGATTGGGACAGCTCATTACTCGAACCTTATTTCCATGTAAATACCTTTGTGTCCCCTGGATACTGAACGTATCTTTCACAGTGTGTCTGCTTCCATCTCCGTCACTTTTCTTGCCCTCTCCATCTGCTGCCGTCCCTAACTTTAAACAAAATTATACATTCCCTTTCACAAGTTTTTTTTTTTTTTTTTTCCATCTTAGCTGCTATTCTTCCCCTTCTTGCCAATCACATACACCCAAAAGAGCACACACACATATGCACTGCCAACTTGTGTTCACACACAGCTGCATGCAATTACCCGCCACAAGACGGTATTTAAAACATGAGACTCTCTGGCCCGTGTTATTTATCAGATCTATCAAAATAGCTCTTCCATGAATGTCTATAAACCTGCCAAGTGTGTGTCTGAGTGTGTACAGCAAGCGGCATCCTGCTTACGATGCACCGGAGGGTTGAAAGCTGTCTCAGTTCAGCAGAAGAACAACTTGTTCCTCTCTCGTCTGCATCAGTCTCACTCCTTGTTGTGGACTGTCGAGGAGCATCATTGTCGTACCGACGACTGCAAATGTGTAGGATGTTTCACATGATTCACAACAGATCAGCGTGCACGTGAAGGCTGAAACGCAGGCACGAGCCAGGATCGGGCGATACGACGAATATATCGGCTACTGCAAATTGTCTGTGTCCTCCGCCAGTTGGCTGTTTTTAGGTGATTTTATTTTGCTAATTTGATTGGCAGCGACATCAGAGAGAGGCAGCGGGGTGAAATGAGAACATTTTCACATCGAACTCTGTGAATTAAGAGTGGTGCTCTATGGTTTCTGTGATGCAGAAAATACAGACAGAATCGCGGATCTTGATATTAAAAACTGAGTCAACTGTAAAATGCAGAATATGGCGGCAATTACCAATATGGTTACAGGTTTTTCTTACCATTATAAGTCCTTTTTCGCTGCTAGCATGCTAGCAAGAGCACATCACTTCAACAAACTTTCAGAAGTGCAACTGCATCGGCAGATGCAAGACGAGAGTTCATTGAAGACTCAGATAATCTCCACACGTACAGATTATGTGCATACGTAGAATATTATACGTAGACTAGTTAACGTAGATATTCTACAATACGCCTGTTTCTGGTCAAGCACTGTCAAGAAGCAGAAGATCCATTTGATGTAAAATAATGTGCTGTGACATCAAATTCATTGATATTCATTTAAGTCTGAATATTTTCATGTTGAATTGTTGAACTTTTATTCATCCACCACATGATTAGACACTCTTTCTGACAAAAATAAGTTTCAATCGTCCGACAAAGTAAAACAGAAAGCACAGAATTTGGTAAAAAAAAAAAAAAAAAAAAAAAAAAAAGCACTCAAATGGAATCTGGAAAAAATGTGAATGGATTTCACAGGGCCTTAATTAATCAACCTTTTCCATTATATCTGTCTATAAAATCCACCAAAATCAAACGCTGTGAAGTGGATGCACTTCTTGAATTATTATTGGCAAGTTATTAAAAAACAAGAGGCCAAATCATAATGACTATTTTTTGAGTTGATTTACGCTCAGCTTGTCATTACAAGATCAGAGGGAATATAAAACCACTTCAAATCAGAGTAAGAAGGGTTCATTCATCACTCAGGTTGAGTGAAATTTCTTCAAAAACAGAGCTCCCGACGCAGACTTGGAAAGGGAGTAGCTCAATCAATCTAGAAGGTTATTGCGTGAGAGGCAATTAATTTATTCCAATTATGCTTACGATGAATAAACATCCAGTGCCTTTCAGGACTCAAGCTCCTCTGTAGCACAGAGGCTGTTTGTGATGCGCTATCATCCAAACAAATCATCTGAAAAGCTTCCCTGCTGCATCACCTGACTTGGACGTACGGAGCATGATGGACGTGAGCTGCGTTGTGGTTTCTTTGTCCTTTTTGAACAAAAGCTCTGCTCTCTGCACTTTGTCCTTGAAAACATACACAGAAAGGGAGAAAACATCTGTGAATCCACACTGCACCTCAGGCCATTCCCCAGATGATAACAGCACAAACTGTGTTCACACACAACAAGCTCGATTGCTGACCGGCACGGTGCAACAGAGAGTCAGTCATATTTCTTTTAAGGCTAAGCTTCAAACATTCCTGTTGCAACGTGGTAACTGTTACTCATACACTGGTCACATCCTGCCTAGATTAGTAAAATTCAGGAATAGGTCAAAACTCCCTGGCACGCCTCCAGAACGGAGAGAACGGCACAGCAGAATTTTAATTGGTGCCAAGAAAAGACAATGCATCACACCAACGCCTGCATCCATTCACTGGCTACCTGCCACTTACAGAGTAGATTTCATTAGTTCTCAGGCAGGTAGACAGCATGTCTGGCTCCATCAGCTCACTATCTGAGAGCCTTAGATGAAACCTTGCAAGCTGCTCTTTAGACTAAAGGTGAACTTTGGAATAACCGATCTGAAGAGATCGGGTGAGTGAAAAACATTTCCTTCTTTTAAATCGCTCCTAAAAACTCTGGTGAAACATGAACTGACTTTTTTACAAGCAAGCCAAGACGAGTGAAGTTATATGGGCTGACAGGTAACTCGTTCATTGGACAGTTTGGGTCTGCATCATCAGCATTAAATGGACTCAAGTGGAGAAACCAAATATTTAAGAAGAAGAAGAAACGTACTTTTATTATCACATCACACAGTTGCCCACCACATGCACACGCCATGCTTTCTCTGCATTTAACCCATCCTTGGTCCGTCCTTCCTCCGCGGCAGACCAGGAGCGGTGGGCTGCCAGCCAGGGGACCCAACTCTCTTTCTCACCATTGGTCAGGTGGTGATCTTCTTGCATGTTTTTAGTGGGGTTTTTTATGGAGGATACCCCAGGTGAACACGGGGAGAACATGCAAACTCCACACAGAAAGGCCCTTTTTCCTCGAGCAGCAGGCACTGAAGGCATGGTGGAGGACACGCCCCCGGCGCCCCAGGCAGGAATCGAACCCGGGACCATCTAGCTATGAGGCGACAGTGTTACCATCATTCCACCGTGCCACCTAACCTTAACAGCTTTTTAATGAGAAGGACTTAACAGTGGACCTCTGTTTGAACTCCTCTTGGCTTCCTGATTGATCAGGGAAAACCACACACTCGTGCAGGCACGCAGATCAACATGATTTAAATGATCTTGCATATTATCTTATATATATCACTTAAACAGCACAAATCGCTTGACAATTTTCATGATCAGCAGATGGATTTCATCGCTGTTTAGCATTTAAAATCACTTATCTACGACCACAACGTCCCGCTATTAGTCTGATTTGCTGTCACACCACAAATGAGTCATGCCGGAGTCCAGTTGGATCCACATCGGTCTTGGTCTGGGTGTTTAGTCCACATCAAAACTAAACTGACAGCCTGAAAGAACCAAAGCAAACACACCAGAGATCACCAGAACTGAACCAAACAGGTCAGGGGTGAAAGCATCTTTAATAAATGTTGTCCTTTATGTTTTTTTCTCTTTATTAGATAGTAACCATGAGGACATACAGGAAACTCAAGGCATCATAAGGACTCCTTGCGAAGGAGACCATATCTAGGAGGTGCATTGCAGTAATGGTAGTTTATTATCCAGGAACTTGAGAGCTTGTTTACATCCAGCTTGTGCAGGCTTTAATATTGTATCAGTGATAAGAGACCAAGTGGTTAAACAGTGTATTATATGCTCAATGTGCTGATTGACATCACATGACACATCTTTCTTTAAAGTCAAATTGATTAGAACTGCCCTCATCGGAGCCAACACACGTACAGCCGGGCAATGGAAAGATGTACGACCGCCTACATCTGCTACGGACGAGTTATCGTCATGTTCACCCAAAGAAACAATGGTACAGAAGCCCAGAGAGTTCAAAAAGACTTGGGGTGGTTACTGTACTCCTTTTATATTCAATAATTACAGAAACAAACTGTCATGCGTGAGTCAGACATGTTTTTTTTTTCTTTCTTGCTGTTTTATTCTTTTCTTTTTTTCGCTCTTTCAACTTATTTGACACATAAAGACTTTTATGTATTCCCTCTCTGCAACTATCTCGTTTTATGTTTTTTTTATACACCGTACTGTTTTTATTTATTCCTTTTTCTTTGAATCGGTACATATTCTGAAGAAATTAGTTGGCGGGGTGGATGTCTGTGGGTATTGGTGGAGTTGAGTGGAGTCTAAAAGCAGAAGCAGTGAGTCGAGTCAATGAGGTATCTGAAACTGGAAACCACTTGTAGCTTCTCACTCTAGTATGAGGATGAAATATTTTTTATGTTATTTCCTCTAGAAGTCAAAGTTCATTACTGCAATTATTCTTAGGGCTGTGGTGCGCAGCTGCTTTCTGTCCTGCTCATCTCTGAGAAATCATGTGAAGGAGCGGTGGCTTTTCAGCACCAAACCCACAACAGAGGAGGAAAAAATAGGTGCGACACAGTGAATCAGAGGCCACAGGTGTGCTGTGGGAGACATTTACTTTGGACTCAATAGCTGTAAGATGCAGTCTTCTGCAATCTTGGTCCACAGAGTTGTGCAACACACCTGCAAATGCATGAAACTGACACGGCGAATGCAGAGGAAACAAATGGCTCTGGCCTGATTCACGCAGAGCTACTTGTAATCCCACAGTCGCTCACTCAGGCACAATGGTGGAACGGAGCACGGTGTAATTTAGAGTGTGCAGGGTTGTTTAAAGAGAAAAACAAGGACGCAGCCCAGTCATAATGATCACCTCTCAGTGTCGCACAAATACGCACGCTCCAATGAGCACACACGCACACATAAACACACACATAGCCCGCCGCCCGCCCGCTCCGTCATTAGAAATCCCTTACTAACAGGGAGGAAGACGCCTCTGGAAAAGGTGCAGACAAACAAGGGCCTATTACAGACCAACACATAAATCTATGGCCAGCCACACTGAGATAGTCACACAGAACACACACACAGTGTGAGCACGCCGTGTTATTATATATGCAAACAGCTACGCAGTTTTTACACATACTATAAATACATGGCAGGGCAGGACCATAAAGACCACTGCAGATGCAGGGAAGTGTCTCCTGTTAAACATTGATCACCCAGAGCTTGTAAACAACAAATTCAACCATCTAAACAGGTCATTTCCATGGTTATTAAAAGCACAATAATAACACAATGTGCATAAAAACCAAAGCACGACTTAAGGCCTTTTGTGACGCACAAAAACTCACATTATGCACTGAAAGCAGCAGACAGGTATATAAGAAAGAAGTGGAGACAAAGAGGGAAAGCATGGAGGTTCATATTACTCCATGAATTAAGCCATTATCAGTCCCCATGCTTCAGAGGAGAGGTGTACAAGGCCTAAAAGGTATTTATGTAGCACTCTGAATCAAAGGGAGAAGACTGTTACTGAGTTAAAGGCACTCTTGTGGTTAAGAGACTTTTTAAATGCTCTTAAGGAGATCGCAGAGCACCCACAAACACAGGCCCGAACAGTGAAATCAGCCATGTATGCAGAGAAAACCTCAAGAAAATTTTCACTCAGTTGCAGGAATTCGAGGCAAATTCGGTGCCAATTTGCATCCGTTTCTCGCTCTCTCATCTTTTTCTCTCGCTTTCCGTCTCTCTTCTCTCACACACTTGAGCGCAGACTTGACCACATCGTGGGAAATGCCCACTTGGCTCTGGTTAGAGCAGAGTAGACAGAAGGAGGGCAGCGTGGGAGTTTCCCACGCTGATACTAATCTGAAATGATGTCCTTTTGCAGTCACTGCGATGATACGAGCTCAGTAACAAGCTGTACTACAGTCTGACACTGATCTCTGAAGTGAATAATTCTCAGTGCACACAAAGTGAATGGCTGGAGGCTCCACCTGGTCTGCTTTCAGTGCATGTCACTTCCTCTTTTGATATTTGCAATCTCTATAACTAGCAGTAAAGCAGCAAACCCACGCTCAAACTTCCTGATAGCTCATTTGTTTATCACTATGAAAGTTGCCTGCCACCTGTTTGATCTGCGTGCACTTCTTTGTGGCTTTAAATGTGTGAAATGTGTTAGCATGGCTAACAGGGATGAGATGACTGGATGGCAGAATACTCCTAAATGTTAAGTACTTGTAACTCAATCTGAATAAAATCTAATGACCAGGTTGCATGTTAGCTGGAGGCCAAGCTGACTGCCAATGGTGGCTTCCAACTTGCAGATACACGTATGAATCCTGCAGGGTTCTCGCATGGTTCACAAGTGCGGCCATTGTGTGACAAAGTGTGAAAAAGAGCAAGAGGAAATGAGCAAGTGTGGCAAATTGATTACAGTTTGGTGAAGTATGACGCTGAGATGTGACTGATTTCAGGGTGACAGTGGCTTCACTCGTGGTGGACAGCAGCTGCTGTGGAAGCAGGTTGTATTAATGTTTGTTTTTTTATTAGTGGTCACTTTAATTTTGTGCAACCACCAGCAGTACATACTGTATTTAAAAAAAAGATCATGGTGATGGTGGTGAGTCAAATGAGTGAAAGACACCACCCTGATGAAGGCAAAGTAGACAGAAATTAGAGCATTTTTAATGTTCTAACTTTTAATTAATTAGTGTTTTTTACGCTCTTCAAACCCGTCAAATCAATTGCATTTATATGTCTGTAATAAATAAAACTATTAAATCGAAATCACTCTGAAAAGATTTGGCTGCAGCAGCATAAGAGATCAAAATAAATGCATTATTTGAGAATGTTGATATATAATCAATACTTAATAGCTGTTATGAGTCTCGTGGGAATATTTAATCGGTAGCCTTTGTTTTATTCTGCTTCATAACTGAAAATCCAGCGCTGAAAGAACCACATAAATCATCAATCTGCAGAAAGTTGTTTGCGGTTGGCTCTGATTAGTTTGGCCTCACAGCGCTGCACTGAGGCTCTCTGTCCTGTCATGTGCTTGTATTTATGCCTGTAGGAATGCTGCAAATCACATAAACAGGCTAATTTTAGCCTGAATATGCCGGCAGACAAAGGTCCATTTGAGTCACCCTCTGACCCGGCTTTCCCCTCCTTCCTCGCCCCTCTATTACGACACGCTCTCCACCAGCACATGAAGTTTTCAAATAAATATACCTATAAAATATCTACATCAAAGCAAATCCTCGACCTTGTTAACAGTTAATCATATCTCTGCAGCACCGGCCTCCCCACAGGAACCATTAAAGTTTCATCTCGTCGGCTAATTTGTTAAAAAAATATACGTCAAAATTCAGACTTGTTCAGCATTCTTGTCACACGCTGGTCAGCAGCTGCAGTGTGAGCTGAGCTGGAGATTAAAAAGCCCAACAGTCTCAAGTAATCAAACACACAGGTCGTCTATGGTTAGTCATTACGATTCTCCTCGACTAGCAGCCTCTCTGCAGCTGTGTGTGCGTGCGTCCTCTTGGCGTGGGGATTTCCCTCCATCTTTCTATGATCTTCCTCTCTCTCTACCTCCAGCTCGCCACTTCCCTCTTCACTCTTCCCCTCTCATTTATCTCCCACCATCACCCTCTCCCTGGGTTGACTGTACCGCCCTGCAGGCACTCCAACGCTCCTCCATACGCTCTCTTCTCTCGCTGCCCTTTTCTAATGAACGACAGAGGAACAGAAACACTGAGGGAGATTTCCTGGGAAGACATCCCTGCTTAGAGCTCAAAGAAAGAGGCAGCACACACACGCAGCGAGGCTCATGAAAAATGCATGCACACATGGTTAGCTCAGTACTGTACTTTACAGAGCACATACAGTATGACCTACTTCATATGCAGCACAGGAGCACACCAAGAAGGAAAAACAATTCATCCTCACAGTGGACTGAGCTTTGTCCTTAAGGGAATTACAGATCTATGATGAGGATGTGTGACTTCAGAGCGGATGCTTGCATAGCTGAACTCCACAGATCCATATTACTGATTGATATGGGACAGCTAGGCCAAACACACCTACGCAACAAACAATCAATCACAGTCTTGGCTACGGATCGTCTGCAAGCAGCACTCTCGCGCCTTCTCACTTACACTCACAGTTGTTAATATTAGGTCTGCCGAGTCTGCAAAGTGGCCAATCCAGGTCCACTGGCTCGGTTCACTGACTCAGGTCACTATCAGGTCAACAGCAAGGGGTCGGATCTGTCACAGCAGTGGTGTAAATTAGATAATGGCACGTATGGAAGGGCCACCGACCAAGATCTTTGTTTCTGGTGCAGCAGTGTGATGCGTCACGGGGTGGTCGTAGGAGCTGAAATTGGGTAACCGCAGGAAAAGCTGCAGGAAAGCTTATTATCTAAGCAGGATTTGGTCCTTCAGGATACCATTCACCTTCAGGACTTTATCCAGGATTTGAACTGACAACCCTCCGGTGTCAACCTGCTGTACTTACAGACCATGGCTCACCGTTTTTGTCTTTCATCGATTACTGTATCCGTGAGGCTTAGTAAGGGTAGACTGGTTTGAAAGGACTGGTGTGCAGGATTTAGAAGCATCTAGCAGTGAATACCAGCTGAACACCACCTCGCCTCATGCAGCTACTAAAAACATGAAAAACGCAAATGCCCTCTTTGCAGCCAGCGTCTGGTTTGTCCGTTCTGGGCTACCATATGGCGGTTCCACAAGGCAAACAGCTCATTTTAAGGTATGTATGTCAGGGGAGGAAAGTAAGGGTACGAAGGTCAAATGGTGAATGGGTGTGTAGCACATCAGACTTTCATGTGGAAGCCTGAAGTTTGCATCATGTCACAGACCTGCAATTAACTTTTGCCTATTTATTAACTGTGACCATCATCTTTCACTAACCATAACCAAGTGTTTCCGCTGCCAAACCTCAAGGTTCAAGGTTAATTTACTTATGGTTCTACTGCACGTGGCTGTACAACAAAATGCAAGCTGTACACACAAAAAACATTTTTTAATGATGGAGTGTGGAGGATGAACTGAGGAGTCTCGTAGCCTCAGGAAAGGAGCTGCTCTGTTGCAGACGGCAGCAGGGTGAGCAGGCTGTGGACGGGGTGGGTCGTCCTTTCGAGTTCTTAGCACTGATGCTCAGTAGATGCACACCAATGATGTTCTGTGTGGCTTTAATCACCCGCTGCAGAGCCCTCCTGTCCTGAGCCATGCACATCCAATACCAATTTCTGTTGTTTTCAGTCAAGATGCCGGCGATTGCTCCTCTGTTAAGAACTTTGCTTACTTAAGTTTCCTTCAGAAGACAGAATCAGATATGAAGCTACAACAAAGAGACAGCTTACATTAAAGAAACAGGGAAGCAGCTAGCCTGGCTCTGTCCAAAAGGTTTACTAATCAGCCACCCAGCATCTCTTTCATTTTATTTAATCTATTAACACAATCTGAAACCTTCCAGGAGCAGGACCAGGAGCCATGATAGCTGTTTCCAGTCTGAATGCTAAGCTAATTCTCTTGGGTTCAGTTTTGTATTTACCACTCTACTCCATAATCCCTGTGTTTTTGGATGCTTAACACTAACCATAACATTAACCACAGCTAATCTTTCCCTAACCATAACCATACCATAGTAGCTTTGTGCAGACTGTAGAAATCAAGAATTTTAGCATTGGACATAATCTGTCAGAATAGGCCAATATCAGCGATTTTCCTAGCCTTTGGGTTGCTGTGATTTTCACTCTTAGATCCCTAAAGATGTTGTTATGTTTCCTGCTGCAATAGGATACATATCACAGCAGTTTACAGTAAACAGCGTCCTCTCAGGGAAAATATGCTTCCTGGAATAAACATCGAAAAGAAAAATGTGGAGAAAATAAAGAGGATGATTATGGTACACATTAGCCAGGGTTTATTAAGACTAAATCAAAACCTGAGGACTGAAACTTCAGTACAATCATGCTGCAAATGGTAATTTTATAATCTGATTTTTACATTATTGATTTTTCTCATCCAGCTTCCAACTGTGTACCTCCCGGCTGTGTGTATGTGTGTGAGAGGCTGCAAATCAGCACGTAATAATATAATTCAATAGCATCTTAAATCTCAATTACGGTAAATGGCACAGGCAGGACGCCAAAAGTTTTGAGCATTTACACCGATGGGCCACTAGATCAAATGTTGAGTCAGCATGAAATTGTTTTGAGAATTGTCTAGAATGTGCAGTACAGCTGCAGCTGATACAGGACATCCAGCTTTGATGACACGAACATGACCGTGTTGGGATTTGAGACACATGCTGAGTCAAAACTTGCAGACACTGTTTAAACAGCTCTGACCTGAGTGTATTAACAGCTCAGTAGAACTTGGCCTTGACTTGGACAAACCCACATCAGTGTGTCATGTTGAAGTAAGGTCTGTATGCTATTAAGCGCATTCTCGATATCATACGATACACTGATCTGCTGGCTCTGCGGCAAACCTCCACAGCACATGTCGGATTCCTCTTGACTTACAGTATAAAGTACGACAGGCTGGAAATGTGGAATGTGCTGCCTTGAGCGAACGTGAGTGGGTGCAGAGACGTCCGAGGAAATGTCTGTGTGTGTGTGTGTGTGTGTGTGTGTGTGTGTGTGTGTGTGTGTGTGTGTGTGTGTGTGTGTTCGAGAAAGAGAATGCACAGCTCAGGTTTCCAGCTTCAGTGGCCAGCCGAGACACACAAATACATACATAAAGACACAGAGACACATGCAGAAAACTGCTGTGTCACCATCCCAAGCAGGCAAGCTTATGTAATTCAACACCTGGATGCAGTAAAAAGTGTGTATCCATGAAGTCACACACGCACACACAGGAAAACATTTCTAGGTTATCTAATTTTATCTACTTTATACCGCTATTCTCTGCTCATGTGGTTCATGATTTTCTCAGACTTTCTCTTTTAGCTCATTAAATTATGGACAGTTTTCAGCGGTGCGTATTGATTCGAGCAACTTTATCCTCTTTGCTTTTTGAACACAACAAGACTAAAAGTCTATAGACACACTGGCAGGCCTGTGAGGCTCGATAGCTCATTAAACAGCAGAAAACTACAGTGTTCGATGGGCAAAAACAGACACAACTTTGCTGCTGTTACAACCTAACTACTAGTCTAAAAGCCATGCTGTTATTCTCTATTGAAGTCTGCTGTCAGGTTCAGTTCTACGCTATCAGACTTTCAATGCAGCCTCAGGTGGACTTGATTCAGCTTTGTGCTGGATGCTAACATTAGCACCACAACATGACTGCAGCCCTGTCACAGTCCAATCAGTAGCATGTTAGCATGTTTTGTTGCTACATTATTCAATATTATGTATTTTTCCAATTGTCAACAAATCCCACAAAAACTAAAGAACTGATTCCAATAAGTCTTGTTTGTGTAGCCAAAGCCTGATCAAAAATTCCTCTGTGCTATAGAGCTTCATGTTGTTCAAAAAACACATCAGTGAGCCACAACTTTCCACTGGATGACACATTTCTTCATTATCATGAACAAGACCCTTGGTGGTTTATCTCACATACACCCTCCTACTGCTGTAAATACTCACTATAACACCAAATATGTAATAATCCACAGCTGAAAATAGTCTCCAACAAATGCACTTGTTACTCCTACTCGAGCAATGCTTGCTGCAGTGCCCAGCTGCTTTAGCAGATTATTTCACCGCTTTAAAATATGAAGCAATACATTGATGACCTGCTTCTGAAACACTGCAAAAACTCAGTTCTCAAAAACAAGAAATAAATGCAATAAAATGGGGACAATATTACTTAAAGTAAGCACAATCATCTGCCAGCAGAGCAGGTTTTAAAAACCTTCAAGCATTAAGTTTCTCAGAATCAGAAGTTTTGATATTTTACATAAAAACTGTACAAAGACATATCTTGTCAGACAAAAATCAGAAGAATTATGTCTGCTGGTCTTGTCAGGATATTTGTTGATACAAATCTATAAATATAAATAGATAATAGATATAAATATCACCAGCCTTATCCTTTAATCTCAAAGTTAACCTCAGGCTGATTGGTCATTATTTATTGAGCTATCCTATGATGAACTGAAGGTCAAGTTGGACAAAAATGTTGACCTCTTAGCAGCACTAGAAAACAAAGTCACAGGCCTCTGGGGCCCATGAAAGTCTTTACCAAATCTTGCAGCAATCCATCCAGTGGTTCTCAAGACATTTTACACTGGACTAAAAGTTTTCTATCAAGGGAACAAAACTGCCGTGGCCTAAAAAGTGAGCACAAACGCACCACACATGCAGCAAGGCATACAGAAAGCACGGGTGTTCTGTTCTATATTGGGCCTCTGAATCAGCAGCAAAACATCCTCGGGACAGCAACACACACACACACACACACACCCCTCTCCCCTCTTTCTCAGACACACATACCCTGTCGCCCAATCCCTCTGACCCTCAGTTTCACCCCCAGCGGTTGTCTGGGAGACGCAGAACAGACAGTACAGCCTGTCTAGTTTGCGTGGTTTAGATGGGCCAAGAGATCGCAGCTGACGCCAAAGACCTTTCCACCAAAAAGAATGAGATACCCACAAAACAAGACACACATACAGATAAACACACACACACAAACACACACACAGCAGCAGCAAAGGTACGAATGCATGCTCATTCACAGGCGCTCTTTCTCACACACTCAGATGACCTGGAATATGTGACTCAGCAAGACCCACAGGGACGCTGAACAGCGAAGACGGATGGTATCACTTGCAGATTTCACACACTGCAAAAAAAGTCTGTCCCGAATGGTTCAATGCGACTTGATTTTATTTTTCTTAAAGGACAGGTTTTGATTTTGTCAAGTCTAATTTAATACAACTCTTGTTTCATACCGGCCACAACAGAATCCCTTCAAGTTCAGCTGAAGCTAACATGAGGCTCCATCAGTCCTAGTTAGCCAAATTAAGTGTGTAGCTTCCACAGTTATGGTCTTTTTACTGCAGAATCTCTGTTTGTGTTTTCAAAGACAGCTTTTTCATCCTTTCAACGGACTTAAAACAAAAACAAAAGAGAGATAATTCACCTATTTCAACTAAAAATGAACTTGTTTCAAGAATCTGCTTTCGTCGAATCTCAACTTCCGGATACTGACAGAACAATCTTTTTTGGACCATTTCATGGCAGTAAGCTGGAAAATTCCCAGTTTCACTCATTTGACAGGACCTCTTTGTGTTGGTTGAGTCATCTGATGAGAGATACAGTTCAACAGTCTACAGCCATGCTAGCAGCTGTGAGGATGTACTTAGTCACAGTGGCACTTTGAGCTAACATGCTAACACTAGCATCTAGCATGCCAACGCTTAACAACAATAATAATAATAAACTGTATTTGTATAGCACCCATCATACAGGAAATGCAGCTCAACCTGCTTTGCCGTAAAGAATTCACATGCACCAACTGCTCCACATAAAAAAGACAGAATGAACATAAAGATAGAAAATCGATGTAAAATAAGACAGAGGATAAAACCCACTTGGTAATAACAGTAAAAACAGGATAAACATAAGGACAGTTCCAACGTTAGAAAGCCAGTGCAGAACAGCTAAAACTGGGCTAATGTGCCCGCTACTCGACATTCTGCTTAATGGCTGAGCTTTTAATGAGTCTCTCAGTGCTTTTTTTCTGGAGACCAGTAAATAGTGCATCACAGTTTAGCAGGTATAATGTTCACCATGTTCAGTAACATTAGTTAATTAGCACCAAAAAACACAGCTGTGGCTGATAGAAATGTCAAACTAAAATCCTGACCTTATTATGGTGCCACATGGAAAGTTAAGGGCTCACCGAAGTTATCTAAGTTTACTCTGATGGAGGCACGAATGGCTGTACCAAATGCCATGGCAGTCCATCCATTAAGAGATTAAATATTTCAGTCTGGACCAAAGTGGTGGACCAACCATCTGACATTTCCAGCCTTAGAGCCATGCTCCTAGCCTGGCTAAAAATCTGAATAACAAGGTAAGAGATTCATTAAAACTGACATTTTTTGAGTCTACAGAAAAACAGTCTTCTTATTCCAGCAGCTCTGATTACTGACATCAGTACCATTGTCTAGAAAATGTGCATGTGTTGTAACATAAGTGCTAAAAGCTAAAGGTAGATTGTGATGGGGGCTGCTATGCCGTGAATTCAAACCTGTGGCTTGTGCTGCTCTTTTGTCTCTCTCCTCTCTTTCCTCCTCTCACCCTCCTCTTCCCTTCTTTCTCCCACTTGTGTCGTCAGTCTTCCATGAACATCCTGCATGCTAACTAACCCTGCAGCACCGGGCAGCAACCAAGCGTTCACTGAGCAGACAAACATTTGCAGATCCTGCATTCACTGAGCCAGCAAACAGGTTTTGTAATTTAATTGAAACTGTGTGTGTGTGTGTGTGTGTGTGTGTGTGTGTGTGTGTGTGTGTGTGCGTGTGTGCATGTGTTTCTGACATGGGCTACTTTCAGGGACAAATTTCAGACTAAAGACCAGTTAATTGGGAACGACTTGTCCAAATGGGGACAAAAGCTGTGGCCCCTTGGAAAAGGGCTGATTTTTGGATCAGTGACTAAGGTTAGGTTTAGGTTAGGGTCCTGACAAGTATGTGTGTGTGTATGTGTGTGTGTATAGTCTCATGTTTATATATTCAAGGGGTCCAAATACTGGGAGCTCACTCACGGTGTGGGGTCCAACATTTTCATGTGGACCAAAATGGTGGAGACTCCCCGGATGTGCCTGGTGGCTCTCATTAAAAATCCCCACAATGACAGAAGAAGCAGTTCTGGTTAGTGTGTGTGTGTGTTTGTGTGTGATCCGTGGACGCCCCTCGGCGTTCTGCTGCCCTCCCCTGCTTCTTGTTGACAGGGGTAGCTATTATCACAACCAGGCAGATGTGTGAGGGCCACGGATGACAAGGTGACAGGGAGCGAGAAGGCGGGAGAGAGTGATACGGCGCAGAGCAGCACGCCGAGGCAGACAGCTGAGAGTCAAAACACGGTGAAGACGCATTTAGCTGCACACACATGAACCCAGCGTCCTAATGATCTTACATGCTCCCCGCAGAGTTTTTGCATTAGTGAGTAAACATGGACGCAAACACTGCCGGATTCAAACTACTTAAAAATGAGCTTTGCCAACGTTTCATTAGGAGGGAAACACATTTAACACATTTACTACAAACACAATGCCTTTTGGTGTGCAGAGTGGTCTATATTAACTGAGTATATTTACTCAGATGCTGTAGTTTACTTGAGTACTTCCATTCTATGCAAATCTTCTACTCAACCATATCTCAGACGCAAATACTGTACGTTACTCCACTACATTTGTCCTGACAGCTTTAGTAACTGGTACCTTTCAGTACCAGCGCTCCTTTATGTGTGTTGCCTACTGCCTGCTCAAGTCTTCTGCAGAAGTAAAATATTGACGGATATGAAGGGGGAAATTACAGTAGTGATCAATTCTTTTGTCACTGAAATTAATGAGAGTGTTAAGTTGCTATCGTAGCAGCGAGCAGAGCGATTATTCACACCCATCATTACAGTAATGGCTTAAAAAAGCAGAGAGAACTTGAGAGGGAGGGAGGTGATATGAAGGAAAGCTTCACGTACCATTAACACGCCTTCCAGTGTGTGTGTGTGTGTGTGTGTGTGTGTGTGTGTGTGTGTGTGTGTATATATATATATATATATATATAGTTTTTTTTTTAGTGCATTTCAGTGCCAGGCAGGCCGATGCACCACACAGTTACCAGATGATTCATGGGCAACAAGGGAAGCTGCCGGAGAGGACTCCTCCATATTAGATCGATAAAATCCTGCACTGAGCAGTGATTTAACTCCCACATGGCCATCGCCACAGCAGGAGCAGAGAGGGAGAGCCTTTTAGATTGTGGGAGAACTCTGAAGGATTGTGGGTATTCAGTTTTGCTGTATCACAGTTGATTTTTCTGAAAAAACAGCAGCTTTTATCTGCAGAGTTCATCGAAATCTTGGCCTCAAGG
The DNA here is from genome assembly GCA_037975065.1 of Chaetodon trifasciatus. Lineage (NCBI taxonomy): Eukaryota > Metazoa > Chordata > Actinopteri > Chaetodontiformes > Chaetodontidae > Chaetodon > Chaetodon trifasciatus. The sequence goes on from JBBMOE010000070.1 coordinate 286,235, forward strand.
AGCACAATCAGGTTGGATAAAACAGCATTTTTCTGATGTTTCACCGCCAATTTTCCCCTTCAACCTTAACTATTGACCTCGACAGCCAACCTGTGTGTCCCAAGTCAATTACTGGCTATTTGTTCCAAATACCTACCTGAACTATGAGTGGAGGTACAAACACAAACTCTCTCCGGAGCTTGTGTTCAAGGCTTAATTTAAAGCTGACAAAAGCCTCAGCCAGGTTTTTCTCCTGCTCTCCCAGAGCGCTAAAACAAACAGAAAAGGAAGGTCTGACTAATGTAAGATCTCACTCCCATTAAACACAACCCCTCTGAAATGGAGATGGAGATTAGCAGACTAAAAGTCAAGAAAACTTTTCAGTTTAACAAACACTCCCAAAGAAAATGTCACACATGCCACCTGACATTTTAAATGAATCATATGCATTGCAGCTCTGCACACTGAGCTTCAGTGTGAGTGCAGATATGGATTTCAGCTATCAAAGACTTTAAATTAGCTTCCCTGCTAAACGATAAGTTAGCAATCAAGTAGAGGTTCCCAACCTTTTCACTTGTGAGACCCAACTGAAGCAAAGTCCGCTAATCACAGGTTATGGTCTCACAGTGGACGTGATCAGTCTGAAGTTCAGCCAAAGAGATTCTCAGATTGCTTCAGCTGAGTGACTTTAGGAGCTCCAAAGATGTGAAAATTAGCAAAGTTCTGACATTTTACAGACAAAACAATGATCAAACAATTAAGAGGAAACTATAAACTGTCCTGGCATAGCATCATGTTTAAATTTATGTACCCTCAAGTCAGACGAAAGCACTGATTTGAAAGAATTTAGGGCTCTGATGTAAGAAAAACAGATGTACGTATGTGTGTATAGTACGTATAGATAGCTTCAGCCTCAGACACAGCAAATGTCATTGACATACTTCATATTCAGTATAATCTTTATTTGAAGATCAGTGCTGACATCCACACTTCATGCCTTAAGCTCCCACGCTAACTCATAACTGCTGACAGACACAGCTCCTGGGCATGCACACACACACACACACACGCACGTACACACACACTCAGTGAAATATGCTAACTCATAGCCTCGGGGTAGGAGAGCAGAGCCAAACTACTGCCTGTCTGCTGTCGTGACACAACAGTCTGAGGAACTGCATCAACAAATTAGCTGCTCATTAGAGAGGTTGCAACCTCTGAGCTGCCATCGTATTCTGCTAAGCTAAGGGCATTCAAGGAGAAGTGCATCAATCAGGGCAGGCCAAAGGGCTCCACAACCTGCAGCCACACAGACAGACAGATGTACGCACAGACTGAGCGCCATAAATTCTCAGGGCTTGTACGTTGTTGTATTCAGCAGACTAGAAAATGTTTGAAATCCTAAAAGCATCATCTTTATTTAAAACAAATGTAAAAAATATAGATTGTTAACAACAAAAACAAGGCAACCATAACTCCAAAAGCCAATTAATAGACTGTTACATAATCAAAACTGAACTGCAGGAAGAAAATCTGACACTACAGCAAGCCTGACTGCCTCAGGTAAGTCGTTCGCGGAATATTAAGATGCCAAATGTAATGTTTTATCTAGCTAAAATGCACTGACTGGCTCACCCATCGCATGCCTTGTTGCCCTGTCTAGGCCTATGTTGTTGTCAATGCCAGCACCTAAATGGAGAAAACCAGTGAGCCGTGCTGAACAGATAAGTATGACACCAAAGAAGAAATGTGTGTTTGAATGTGGCTCCATAGATGGAAAGATGGTGGGAAAAGGTCAGACTGTTAGTTCTACAATATATCTATGAAGATGGCTTCAGTCAAATTCCTTGCATATGCACACATATTTAATAGAGCCGACTCTCATTCTGTAACAGATGCTGCTGGAATTAGCATGACGGGCTAACTAGCTCACCACCTACAGTAACGCTAACGCAGGGTTGTTTCCAAGCCCAAGGAGCACGTCGTTTTAAGTTACATTATTTTGTGGGGTTATAGGCCAGATTAGGAAAAAAAGCAGGTTGGTGTGGTTTGGATGCAGCTATATCAGAGGCTAACATTAGCGACTCTGTCCTGATGGTGGTGATGCTGATGTGGACAGGTGAATTAATGTATATTTATGCAAATATTGATGCTACTACTACTACTGCTATAACAGATACATCACTATATTGTTTAAGAATTCTGAATTGCATATTTGATGTTTGTAATCACGCCACCGTGGTGCAAGTTTCATCATTTTATCAGTATGTTAAAGGGACACAAAGCACATTGGGTACCGTGTATAACACGTGAGAAGCCCTGCAGAGGGTCTCTGGTCAGGGGCAGGCAGGGCGACACCCGCTGGGACCCGCTGGGACCTGCTGGTATCCAGTCGTGTTCCTGCCAGTGCCCTCCATGGCAGTAACAGACGGTCAGACGCCCCCTCATCCAGCTAACACACCTCAGGAGGCAGAGCATGGAGATGTGGGCTGACTGCTCCTGCTGAGACGAGGTGGCGGATGACAGTTGCGACGTGTGCAGTTGCTGCAGTGTGTTTCTGATCGTGTGTGTGTCCGAGCCTGGTGCATCACACCAAGAGGAGCGCGGGGAATGATAGAGAGGGGGAGTGACAGATCATTTGTGAAAGCTCCATTCATTTGTGAAAATGGCCTGGATGTCAGTCACTATCAGCACGTCTGCGACGGCTGTCTGAGCAGCCTGGGAAACGGCAATCTGGAGTTCAGATTTTAGTTTAGAAATGAGAAAAAGAAAGAGAGCAACTGAGAGAGCGTTCCCATAATGATTCTGTCATCTCTCCATCCCTCCGTCGGCTACGCCACATCTCTCTCTACACTCTCTGTTCCTCACCCTCGTCTTATGAATATCAGCTGTTACTGCGGCGCAAAAGTATTCACCCTAACAAGTCATTTCATCTCATGTTGAGTCTTAAACTCTCAGTGGGGCTGAGATAAGTTCAGCTGTTTCCATTTCACATCGACTTTCAAGAATTTACCTCTAAGAAGTGTTACTGAGATACGAAGGGAGCTCATTCTGCTGAATTTCAAGATGCTGACTGTGTCTCTGACGAAAAGCCCAGCAAAACTGGACCAGTACTTATTAGTTCTGATAAAAGCAACAAGTATGAGGCAACTAATGATGCAAATGTCATCAAAGGAATAGTTCTGCATTTTGGGAAATATCTGCTTTCGAGCCAATAGTTAAATGGCAGAGCTGTGCACTCAGTATGAAGCTACAGCCAGTAGCTGGTTAGCATAGCATAGCTTTTCTAGCCCTATACAGAGATAAAAAAAAAAAAAAATCACCTATCAGCGCCTATAAAGCTCAATAATTAACACATTGTATCTCCTGTGGTTAATCTGTTCAAAAATCTGTCATGGTTTACAGGTGCTGGCAGTTGATTTTTGATGTTTGCACAGAGACAGGCTAGCTGTTTCCCCCTGCTTCCAGTCTTTATGCTAAGCTAAGCTAACTGTCTCCTTGCACCGGCTTCAAATTTAATAGACAGATCTTATCAATCGTATCAATCTGATCATTTAACTGCGGGCAAGAATGCAAATAAGTGCATTTCCCAGAATGTGAAACTTTTTTTTTTGCTATTAACTATATGAAGGAAGAGCATTTAGCGAGAAACCAGATGAGCTGTTTAGCTTTCGAGGGAGCAGCGCTGTGATTGGCAGTATAAGAGGAAGAAATAAGGAGCTTTTAATGTTCCTCCCTTTGACTGTCAACACTCCAGCACCATTAGATGTAGCTGGCAGAGTCATTTTGTCCTTAAACACAAGTGGTTCCCAAGGTTTTTTAATCCAGGGAACCACTTCATAGACATTTAGTTTTAATAGCAGCCATATTTCCACTCATAGGCATAACTGCTTATTTTACAGGATCGTTAATATAGTTAAATTTCAACTATTTTTTCAGTGAAAAGTTATTAAAATGCACAGTAAAAAAAAAAAAATGGAAGCAGAGCTGCTGCACCCGCTGCAGCAATACACACATGCATACACTCACATAATCAATAAACAATATTTCAGAACAATGAAACGTCACAGTATCAGCACATAGTCGACACGGACGTCAAGAGCAAGTCTGAAAAACACACAAAGAGAGCAGGCTGGTGTGAAGAAGCTTGATTGGTTACCCACACACACAAACACACACACGAAATCATGAAACTGGTAAAAAAAAAAAAAACACATTGTGTGATTTTTTCTTTAAGTGGGGAAGAGAGACTCAAACCAGTTTGGGAGAGAAGAAGAAAAGGACGAGGAGAAAGAGAACTTTACTCAGAAGCCAAATCTGTGGATGCTGAAAGAAAAAGTCCTGAAAGAGTGTGAATGAGAGTGTGTGTGTGTTTCTCTCTGGCTTTCCCATGGCTATTTACAGCCCAGCCAGACACTGGGGACTGTCTGGAGTTCACACACAGAGCACTGGAGCAAAAAAACACACACACACAAACGTGACCGTGAGCAATACACACCCTCAGAAACATCTCCTCTCCTGAGGCGTCCAAACAAAGACACAAACACACACAGCCTCATTCATATTAAAATATCATCTCGTGTTGATCCTTAAAAGAATTAACTTAAATCACACCCCAGTGGATCAACAGGAGTTAACCCTTTAGTTTCAGTGGAAGACTGAGTCATCTGCATATGAGCAAATTATTCTACTTTAAAGTATTACTGTGATTCAAATGAGGCAGCTTTTACGTTGGCAGCTCATGTATTCAGGTTTCGGGAACTGTGGACAGCTGCAGCAACATCTGCAAAAGCAAAAAATAAAGCAATATATTCATTGTAAAAACATTTTCGCTGACTATTTGTGATGTTCGAGCCCGGCAGTTGTGCTTCAAAGCCGCAGTTTGACTGGCTTCTGTCATTTCCTGTCTGTACAAAACGATAAGTACACAGCTGCAGTGCACTGTCCACAGCTGTACATAATGCTCTGTATATAGTACATATGCATAGTTTATAAAGCTTTCGCACTGACGACAAAGACAGAATTGAAAGGGAGAATCTCCGGGATTAATTTACCGCGTTAAACGCTCCAATATCCTGCAGTACTTGGCAAATACCTTCTAATCCAATCAACACACAATCAGATTCTCATCTGCCTTCATGATTACTTTAATGTTTGACAGTGAGATTTGGGATCATTCCAATGAATCAGACAAATTAAAGGAAAAGTGCTCCCGTTCATGGAGTCACTGAATGGTGTGATGAGTGTGTGAAAACGTTAAGCATCATATAGACTGATCTACCGGCTGATTTAAGCGTCATGCTGTCTACCGTCGCCATCACCATCCAGCTGAATGTAGTTATACTGACAGTGAAAGCACGGGTGTCAGTCATTATAGATGAAATTAAACTGTGTAATGTGGAAGTTATTCAGTCTCAACACACAAATAACAAAGTGCCACCTCTGTCCATCCTCCACATCCACACTGTGGAGTCAACAAGCAGCCACTACTTGCCAGTCCATGATTATAAATCAGCGAAATTGCGATTAATGACTTAACTGTAATCAGATGAGCCTCATTTAATAAAAATGTGAGACACATCAATTTGTTGAGTGCAATAAAAATATGTGGAGAGTGGGTCTCAACTGGGTCAAATATCTGGCGTGAATTTTGCTGGAAAAATATGCGTTTTTTCATTACACCAGCTCAAAACAGATACCGTGGAATTGGAGATGCCTGCTGGAGGTGTGGTACAGAAGGAGCTAACCATTTCCATGTTTTCTGGAACTGTCAAATTATTCAAGGGTATTGGGTTGAGATTCATCATCATGTACAGAATGTGTTCTCAATTGTTTTACCCTTTCTATTTGAAACTGTGTACCTCGGTAACATAATACTAGACGGCCTTAGCACTAGAGACAAGAAACTGCTTTATATTCTTTTAGCTTATAAAACTTGGTCAAAATGGACCGAATATGTTAAGCCTATAAGATCTGATTTCATGTAAAACTGTTATTTAACTAACGATGACTGCTGCGAACGATGATGCTATGTGAAAAAGACGCCCCAACCCCCAACTGTTCCTGTTCTTTGTTCTGTATAAAATGTTAAAAATTCCTCAATAAAAAGTAAATTAAAAATATATATATATATATGTGGAGAACAAGGAGGCAGCGAGTTGTCCCGGCGGTGGCTCGCTGCAGGCAGCCGTCATGGTGTGACTGACTTCCGGCTGATTTTTGGCCCTCTGCAGGCAGACTGCTTATCTTTCAGCGGTGAAATCGATTCAATGGAGCTGAAGCTGGTGGATTCTGCTTTCTGTTCTTGTTGTGCTGAAGTTTATGGTTGCAGCAGCCGAGCAGTCGAGGTTTTGAGGATTTATGGGTGAAAAGAGGTTAAATGTTTTGGATTGAAATTCAATGCAAAAGTTTATGTTTTTTAAGATTATAACCTTAATTTCATTGAGATTATGATGCTAAATGTGTCAGGCTGCACAGAATCCCCTTATTCATTTGCAAAAGCTGTTAAAAAGAGGTGAAAAAGTAAAATCCTTTGGGTACAAACATCCCAGCATTATGACTTACAACTGAAACACCATGACAGGAGCAGCAGCTTCAACCTACAGCCTGGATTAGTCTTTATTGTGGCCTTCATGGACACCAGATCTCAACCTAACTGAGTGCTCATGGGTACATAATTAGTGCTGTTCATCCCTTCAGTGCAGTTACAGCAGCTTTCCAGACAGCACTCTTTTTCTTTAATTTGTCACCCATCTGTCCATGCATACACGAAAAGTTAGCTTCATGTCTGTTATCCTATCTGCAACCTCAAACACTACGTTTGTTTAACTGTGAGATTCTGCTGTGCTCAAAACTCAACTGCAATATGATTTGTTGTTTGTTTATTATAACAGAGCGGGATGGCAGACGCACTGCGAGATAAAGGGATGAAGAGCGCTATGATAACATTTTCAAACAGATGAGTGACGACAGATCTTTGCCTCTCAGGTTCTTTAGATGCTCCACAGACTGAAATATCACTGACATTAATCAATGCCGGCGCATTATTGGCTGCTTCAAATTAAGTGCGTAAACACTGCATGGACGCCTGTGTCCAAAGCAGGGACAGACGATCAGAGAGGTCAAGCGTGCGTTCGAGACTTTTAAAGAGTTTATGGATGGCTAAAAGCAGCCAGCCCATGGGGACAGATGGGGCGAGAGACATGCAGGAAGAGAAAGAGAGCGAGAGAGGACAGTGATTCAGCTGCATCATGATGGTACGATAGAGGAATGAGAGACGAGCCAAAGACAACGACGGAGAAGAGAAGGAGAACAAAGGGATAATGGAAAAGTAAAGATTAATGGCAGCAGGGAGGATGATGAGTCACTGGACAGCTTGATGTGAATCCACGTCATGGTGGTTCATACTGGGAGGTGGAATCAAGAGCCACTCCAAAAAATAAATGGACATGTATCCATGCCAGAAGTAAAGAACACCACAGCTGTGAAACATGCTATTTTTAGAAACGGCGAAGACTCATTATTGCAATATCATTACTTTAGTCCCTCAAAAAATGGATGAAAACCAGTGATAAACTGGTTTCACAGGTGTTTCAGGTAGACAGGTACTGTTAGCAACCCCATTTACCTCTATTTTATGGGCTAGGCTGCAGAAATCTATGATATCTGTTTTACTTTATTTTGCATATTTGGGTGAACCAACCCTTTAATTTTATTGCTCATCGAGCTTTTAATGCACTTTTCCTGCTGTGGGACATTTCCAGAAAACTTTCACGCTGCACAGCATCTCCTGTCTTCCTTTACTGATGGCGTCTTTTGTCTCTCTGCAGTTTCCATTTGATACTCGGCTGAGTTTCGCACGTGTGAATGACAAACACTGCGCACTCCTACTTGCTCCAGATGTCGTGCGACTGCTGAAATGCTTTCAAATAAAATTAGCGTAACATGTCAGAAGCTTAATTAGAAAGCAAATGTTACATCAGTGACAGCAATGATGATGAGATGACACGTTGTCACACACATTTATGTTAATCCACGATCATAATTAGTTTTATTTCTTTCGTGAAAGGGCTCCATTAACAACTATGTGCAAGCTCTTTAGCGGGTTGCTGTTAAATACAGCGAAGTGCTTTCCCTTGTTTCCCTTTTGCATTTATACTGGATAAAGTATTTCTGATTTTGATTCTTTTTCATTGTAAATTGATAAATATAAAGCAAATTAATACTTTGAGTGAAAACTTTGCTTGCATGCAAACTACCTTGCTAGCATAGTTACATTGCTAATTGGCACGGTGGCACAAGTGGTAACACTGTCGCCTCACAGCTAGAATGTCCCGGGTTCGATTCCTGCTGTGGGCGCTGGGAACGTGTCCTCCACCATGCCTTCGGTGCCTGCTGCTCGAGGAAAAAGGGCCTTTCTGTGTGGAGTTTGCATGTTCTCCCTGAGTTCACCTGGGGTATCCTACATACCCATACTCCTACATAAAAATACCACCTGACCAATGGTGACAACAAGGAACTGGGTCCCCAGGCGCCGGTCAGCTGGCAGCCCACCGTTCCTGGTCTGCCATGGAGGAAGGACTGACCAGGATGGGTTAAAGGCCGAGAACTCACAACTCTTGTGACGAATAAAGGATGTCTTCTTCTTCTTTTAATTGTCAGGAAGACGACTTTAAGTGTCAAACTAAATCTGCTTGCTTACTTATAAGATTACTGACAATAAATAGTAAAAGAAACGCAAAGAATCTGATGTTGTGAAAGTTTATCGTTGATAAAAACAGGCGGCAGAACGTCTGACTGACGACTGTTTGACAAATGAGAGCTTCTTTGTGTAAAATCTCAAACCCCTCATCAAGCGGCTGCACACAACGATTAAACTGTCAAGGACACAAACCCCCTTAATGCAGAAGGGCATCATGACAATGCAGATTAGATAATGCGACCGCCTGCCGGTCACAGTGACTCACGCACACAGACGGGGGGGCATATTGACAAAATGTCAGACTCTGTTGTCTGACACATTTCAACAGGCCATCTCCTGTAGTTAATCAGACCGCACACACACACACCGAGCCAAAAGCAGCACAATATATTATGGAGTGTGTGCCGTGGGATTTTCTATCATGTCAATAAAGCTCCCCTGACTTGGAATTTAAATCTACAACAGGGACAGAGCGACAAAAATAGACAGAGAGAGAAAGAAACAGAATGGAGGAGCTGTAGAAGAAGCCTGGTAGAAAATCCATAGCCGGCCTGTTATCTGGACGATAATTGGTTTTCCCCTCTACGCCCCTCCACCCCTCTCACATCCTTCCTCTTCCTCCTCCTCCTCCTCATCCCTCCTACCTCGCCTGCTACCCCTATCTCTCTCCTCCACCCCTCCATCTCTCTCTCGCTCTGCACACACAGCTACACACATTCCCAGACACAGGCAGGTAACAAAAAGCACAAATGACTGTAAATACATCATTTTCCACATTCGGTGTGTTTTGCACCCGAATGTCTCACTGAACAATGAGCTGACGACTCCGTGGAGAAGGCTTAGTGTCTACCGATGCCCCTCGCTGTTACACCAGGCAAAATTACACATGCACAAACATGGTGCACCATCACAAAGGCATTGCACATGCACACAGTCAGACACACGATACATGATTAGCATGAAGCGTGTAATCAGTGAATGGCCTGATTAGCGGGTTACACTACAGTGCAAGACAAAGAGATTCATTTACTCTTCCACTTCAGAAAAAAAAAAGAAAAATGAGGGATTGTGGGGGTGGAGACACAGGGGAGAAGCTATAAAAATCATTTTAGCTGTGTGGAGATGCCAGAAAGACAGACAGGGAGCAGACAGACACACACTCACGCTGCCAGATCCAGACAAAGAGGCGAGGAAGAAGAATGCAGGGACCAACAATAAATACAAGAGAGAAGACAGGCAAGGGGGGGAAAAAGAGACAAGAAAGAAGGAAAGACACCGGAGGACATGAGGAAAGAAAGGCGGCCTTACACACACATCATCACACACACAAAGGGTTGGTGTGTAGGCTGAAGTCTGCAGGGGGCCTCTGCTGTGTTCACCAGTTCAAGATTCAGGAGTGCTTACTCAGCAGACCTCCAGTGTCCCCCATTATACTGAAAGTGAGTCAGAAACGGAGACGGAGGGACGAGGGGTGGAGGGAAGGGAAAGTCCTCATGAGGGTTGGTTTCACATTGATACCAGATTTGTACTTGTGATGAGAAATGGTCGCTAAAAGAGGCAAATATCCGCTGAGAGAAGAACTGCGAATACAAAGGAGCAAATAACCAACCCAAAGTCTGTACCACTGATTTACTTTGACAAATGCATGTCGGAGCATTACTGCATGAGCTCAAGTTCATTAGCAACATTAATTCCAATCCAGGAAGCCGCTTCCACCGACAGAAGTCACGTGTTGTGAATGTACAAAGCTCAGGACTTTGACGTTAAAGTTTCCTCTCAGACAAGGTGCTTGAGAAACAAGCACTTCGTGCAACGGCTGGCCAGCTGTGCAGAGGAGAATTTGTCTCTCAGGTCACGTCACTCTTCACACAACGACTTCAGTCACTTTGTGTGTGAACCACAAAGAGCGACATCATGACTGCTTTTGAAGGGAGACCGTGCACTAACACACACGAAACACAAAGCAACAAAGACGTACAAAAGCACAGAGGTCTTTGAGTGTGGCTATTTGGAACAAGAGTAAACACTTTTCTCCTTTAGGGCTCTTAAAACGCTTGGTTAAAGTTAGCTTAACAGTGCACTTCTATAACCTCTCAAACTAATGATAAACAGCTGGGAAATCAATCAAAATCAACGCAGCAGAACCACAGATTACGTCTTTTCTATTCCACACATTCTCCTTACTCATCAAACTTGGTGCCTACATTACCCACAATACAACTCAACCACCCACAGCGCAGCTGGACATTCATGCGTGTCATGCTACTCGCAGCTAATGTAGCCTCCAGCTGCTAGCCTCAGGCAGAGATTAGGAAGGCTTTATATGGCTTTTTTGCGCAGTAATTCTTCATAATCATGCCTAAATTACCAGAAGATTTGGAATAAAACACACTGTGCATTTTACAGATCAGTTCAGTATGAATGTTAGCAGTAAACAGTGTAAATAAAATATATTCCGGGTGGCATTATGTTTCCTACAAAACCCAATTTTTATGCGAATAGGTTGTGTAGATGTACATAATTTTTAGAGACGGGAAAAAACACTTAAAATACAGACTAAACTCTGCTCAGATGAAAAAAAAGGTTGAATTTTGTTCAAAAAATCAGTTTATTTAAGTAAAAAAAAAAAAGATCAAACATGGAGGTGCAAAAACGTACGTTGTTCCATTTATTCCTTCTTTACATAACAATGCCTCATTATTTCTTAATCACTTGCAGGTCTACATAATAGAAAAGTGAGGGATGGGTGGGGGGGAGGGGTGAGAGAAAGGTTGCGTGGAGGTTTGATTTCTAATTTTCAGACCTGTCCCTCGGGGTTGCCAGGTGTGTAAATGTGCAGCACACACACCCTGCAGCCACAGACACACAACACCTTCACACAAACCTTCAGACCCCTTTCTAGCATTCCTCCCCCTCCCCCAACACACACAAACACACTCTTTATTCCCCCACAGGTCTTTTTTTTTCCAAACATTTTTTCCTACTGGCTTTTTTTTTGGTCTTGTTTTGGGGAGAAAGGAGACACTTGATTTCAATTACAGTCTAGAAGAGTGTCCAGAGAGCTGGTGGGGGGGGGGCTTTCTTCTCATCCCCTTCCTGATTTCTTCCCCATCTCTCCGATCTGAGTAAAAGTCCCAAATAATGCACCACAGGCGAGTCTAATCATGACTAAAAAAGCTTTCTTGGATCGTGATTCGCCTTCTCATCAGTCAAAGGAATCTCGCACTTAACCGTCATGCATAAAACAATCTGCGGGGTAACTCGTACCCTCTTCCTCAGCCTCGCCGCTCGTCGGGGATAAGTGAATTCTGAATTTGGGAGAAGAGGAACGTAAAATGAGCACTCGGTGAATGATATATTCTCGATTTTTCATTCAGTAGTTTGGGGGCAGATGAATATTTGATACCTTTTTTAAAAAGACTCATTCATCACATAGTTCACGTTGGCCAGGGGAAACGAACGATGAGGTTATGGCGAGACAGACTTATGGAAAGCGTCCAGTTATTGAGGCTCATTATCAAGAAGATCGAGTGCGCTGGTGATGGGAGGAGAGGGCTGAACTGCAGCGCCGGACGAAGCTCCATCTGCATTCAGAGCGCTTAAAGTCGGAGATACTGAGCTTTAAAGTTTTTCTCCTCCTGAAACTAATATAACTTTTTGAATTTACAGGTCAGCCTCTTAAATAAACTTTTCAAACGTCCACCCGCACTCGCTTGTAATGGAAGAAGGTGAAGGATCTAAATTCTGGCTTGACTCAGGACAATATTAGCATGCTAACTCCTTAAACTAAGATGCTGCACACGGCAAACGTTACACCTGCTAAGCCTGTTAGCACTGTCATTGTGAGCATACATGACGTTAGCATTTAGCTCACTGTGTGCAGAGCAGCTTCACAGAGCGGGAGCGGCTGTAGATTCTTATTTAAACACCAGTTATATGCATTTCAGTGTGGTTGTCTTCTATAGGGAATATTACCATGGGAATATTTTGTAACCATTGATTTGCACATTCAGTGGGAACAAATGAAGCTCTGGAAAGGTAAATGAGAGACTTGAACTGTATGTAAGTACCAGGGTAGTTGCTAGTTCACTAAATCATACATGTACATGCTGTGTTATCCATGTGTGGGCGGACATGTAGTATATATGGGTGTCTGAATACGTTATATCCATATATCCTCTTGATGCTGCATCTGTGTAACAGTCTGCAGGGCGAATTATCATTGGCTGACTGCATCGCTTCTGTGAGTGTGAGACAGAGACCGTGACACAACAGGAGGAAATCTATTGGCATCAGCAAGGCCTGCTGGGAAATGTGTATCCCGTGGGAGGCTGTCAGCTCAAGGTAATTTACTTCCTGGTTGCTCTGCACACGCTCTCTTGATGTCAGCACCGAGGAGAAGAAGACGAGTGGGGAATCAATCACAGAGGGAATTAAAGAGGCCATCAGAGCCTGGCTAAGCATCTCAGACACACACACACACACACACACACACACACACACACACACACACACACACACACACACACACACACTGTAAACTCAGCCCTCAGCGCCATCACTCACACAGGTACATGCCACTGTTCTCCACACCTGGTGACAAATTACATAACACACCTGTAACAACCATATGTCAGGAGAACACACACACACACACACACACACACACACACACACAGTCTGAATTTGTGTTTAATATTCATACAGAGTCTCTCTGTGACAGGCTGGGGAGGTGTTCAGTCGCACCATAATCTGATCTGATTAGCTGTGTGTGTGTGAGACAAAGACATTCAGGGAGTGCCACATCATTGGGAGAAGTCCATCTTTGCACAGACTGAAGAGTCTCTGCAGCTTTTTCATGAATGAATGTGCTCAACTGCAGTGCAATGTGCCTGGAATCTGTCCCACTGCATCTCCCAGTCTGTGTGTCATTTCACATGTATATTTCATGTGCATGGGATGGCGTGTGTGCGCTTACTGCTGCTGTGTATTCATGATGTATGTCTAATGTTTCTGTACTCACTTGTCACAGCACTGGCTGGCTCAGAGGACAGACTGCACCAGTATGTGAATGCCAGAGTTACACCAGTATGGGACTGCTGAACAGCTCGTCCCAGAACCACAGGCACAAATCCGCGGTGATTACGGCCTGCGTTCTTCCCTGAAGGCTTTCAACACGAGAGGTGAGGGGTTGAGGTCAGGGCTCTGTGCAGACTAGTCAAGTTCTTCCACACCCAACTGAGAAATTATCTCCTGATGGACTTGGCTTTGTTCGTGAGCGCATTATCATGTCGAAACAGGAAAGGGCACTGCTGAAACTGTCGCCACTAAGTCGGAGGCACAGTATTGTTGAAAGCAGTGGTTCCTGACCCAAAGTGGTTGCATGATGATTACCTGGGTAGGAAATGAGAAAGTCAAAATTCTGCTGCACGAGATGTGTTTGTATTTCAGGGTTTGCTCTGATTTTGCTTCTTTTAGGTGAAATATTGAATGGCTTCACCTCCACGGGCCTCTAAAAAGGAAAAATCGAACTCCGTACGCCTCATAGACCTCCACCGCATACAGAGGGGTCAAGGATACATCGCTTGTATTAATGGGTCACAAGAACAATTCCATAGAGAGCACAGGTCTAAGCCATCACTGTGTGCTGTAGCTTTAAGAATGTCTTTAATCGAAACTAAGGGGGCTTGGGCCAAACCTTGAAAAACAGCCCCACACCAGAGAGTGGACAGTGCCAACATACGTGCAGCCATACTGCATATGTGTGAAAGCTCAAGTAAATTACAACATATGTCTTCCTGGATCCCCGCCCCTGCTCCCAGGGACTTTAAGACATACCAGACATGATCTGGAGGTCTAAATGGTACTAACGGGTCAAACTTAAGCCTCCAGAGAGCAACAACATGTGTACAGTACATTCACTGAGACGGTACACAAGCACTAGTTTTCATTGGTGTTAAAAACTAAGACCGGAGATCCAATTAAACAGCACCGAGTCGCCAAATGAAAATAACAAACAATCACCAACACGACGCCTGTGTTGTTCCCTTGTCATCAGCAAAAACTGGGTCTAAAAAAAGATGCAGTTTTTTTAAGTCTTAATTGGCCCAATTTCCACAGTTCTCCAGAAACTCCAACAGACTCGCAGCTCCTCCGTTAAACTGCTTTGGGTATTGAATTTGCTTGGACTGCTCGGTGGGGAACAAACATACAGCAAGTACAGCAGGTCAGAGTTGAACCAGGAAACTGCTTGTGCAAAATCTAATAGACATCTGAGAAGGACCAGAGGCTTAACTTCTAGAGAAGATAATTTGGTTGTTTACAAGCAGCCCCAGCGTCTGATTTGCTCGTGTTGCTGAACTACTGTTGAGCTGTTGCGTCCCGACATGTAAAGCAATTAAGCTAGCTAATAAACAGTTAACACAACTGATAGGAAAGAGGGCCAAAACTATGAGAATTTGAAAAACATGGATTGATTTTAACAGGAATTTGGTAAAAGTGGGAGGTCTGGCATCTAAAGGCCAAACTCAAAAATACTGAAAAAGAGCAGAAAACACAGTCTTGTCAGTTTCATTTAAAAACGATAGCAGGATTGGACTTCAAAAGCCCAACCTCACGTAACACACACACACACACACACACACACACACACACACACACACACACACACACACACACACACACACACAGAGAGTTACATGCTTAACTTCCCACCGATGCCTCCCAGCGTGGCCCTTGCCCTAACCACATAATGACATTAGCATTTCTAGCCCTCTTCTCTCCACATCTTATCTACTTCAAAAGCAGCGCTTCATTAGCTACTGCCATCTATCAGAGAGCAGGGAGCTGGGTGGAGTGTGTGTGTGTGTGTGTGTGTGTGTGTGTGTGTGTCCACAACACTTGCAGTGTTATTTGGGGTCACAGATTTGTAGATTAGAGCGACAGACTGGACGTCACACCTCTCCCTCCGTCCTCCAGCTGCATGTAGCCTCCGTGTCTCCTCCACTCAGTATCAACATGTTTCAAAGACCAAAACACAACATGTCCAGAACAGGAAGTGTGCAAAATGGACTTATGCTGAAGCTAACAAAGGGGAAAGTCGTGAGAGGATTTAATTAACAAGAAATTCCCAGCAACCCTCTGCCGGTAATGGATTTAGCACATTACCAGCATGAATTCCGTCTTTCATTAACTATTTAAGCAACAAGCCACGACAGCGGTGATTGACATAGATTGTCCAACAGGTAAGGCGGCCTGAGTTGTTCTAAAACCAAGGTATGAACCAATTTCATGTGTAATATCAACTAAGAATTACTAATTTTAGCTACTCAAGAATCATAAAGTAAAAACAACTGACAGGCAATTACACAACTGTTTGCATCCAGAAAGAAAAAAGAAAATATGATGCTACTTTGTCACTTAGACACAATGTTAATAAAGCTAAGCTATGCTAATGTGACTGTTACAAACTGCACAGAGAGGTGAAAAGGCATCCAGCAGTCATTTCCTTGATTTTTGACCTAAATTTCACCACCTGGAGGTCATAGCTCAGCTGTTCAGTCTTTCCTGACGTGACCTGGCCAATCCAAATAAATCTCAGGTTGTTGCAGGTTACACGGGGAAGCAGTTCCCTGAGGAGCTGTGGATTCCCCAAATTCCCCATTTGCCACCGTCAACCAACACCAATGTCACGCCGAGAGGCATGATGGGTAAAAGATGTTCCCACATGGTGATAACAGATGTAGTGGTGAGTGAGAGAGACGGAGGCACAGAGAGAGAAGGGGGGAGTTTTTTATAGGTATGGAGCAGAGGGAGGAGGAAACGATAAAGAGCGACAGCAGAGGGGCTGGATCGTCCGTCTCTGGAGGGGAGGGGAGGGAGGAGGAGAGACCGTGGAGTGAAGTGATGGAGGAGGAAGCCAGAGAGAGATACTGACAGAGAATCCAGGGCACCAGATGGAGGGAGAGAGACAGAGATTTGAGACAAAAAACAAAGATTTAGATTGAGGGAGGAACAAAGTGAGAGAGAGAGGCTTAGAGTGAGAGAGAGAGAGAGAGAGAGAGAGTGTGTGTGTGGGTGAGTATTACTCACACTGTGGGGACATAAATCTGTTTACACAGTCACATTGTGGGGACACAGCCCAAGTCCCCATAAGGAAGGTTAGGGTTAGGTTCGGTTTAGGTTAGGGTTCGGCACGTAGTCGTTATGGTTACGGTAAGTCTCCCAGAAATGAATGCAAGTCTATGTAATGTCCCCAGAAGTGATGGATATACGACTGTGTGCCTTGGCGAGTATGGAGGTCTCAGTTTCTTGGCAGGATGCTGCAGCAGAGTTTGGCCCGGACCCTAATGGAGATGTAAGAAGCCTCTGAGTTTGATCACACACACACACAAACACGTGCACATGCATACACACTTTCACACTCTCATCCCCTCTTGATCAGTGCGGCTCCAGACAAACTCAATGAACCGACGCCGCCGTCGAACGCGATGGCCAAAGATTCACTGAATGGCTCTCGCTGCACATAATGACGCATTTATACAGAAAAAGCTGCAACGTCCCGGGATTTTCTCAGGCTTTATCCCGCCGATAATAAGATTGTAAAAAATACAATCTGCGGCCTGAACGCTCTGTGGCACCGCTTTGTTGTTTCAGTGCAAAACCAGAGGCTGATCCGGGTTTGCTCCATATTTTCTCTTCACCTTTCTGGACGGGGGGACGCACAGGGACATAAAATGTTTGTGAAGACCTCTGAAGCAATTCTGTCCTCCAGTGAAAGTTTGTGAAACCAATGAGACTGAAGAGATGGTGTTAAAGCAGCAACTAATCACCACTTTCTCATTAACTGTTGTCATTTTCTATACAAAATACCAGAAATTTATGGTAATTTTTCCCATCATATCTTTCCAGAGAGGGACGAGGAGAACAGAATTTCTTGCTTTTTTGCTTTAAAAAGTAGTAAAACAATTAATATCAGCTCTTTGTTGCCAAAAAATCTTCTGTCCAAAGCCCAATCGCTTCAGCTTTCTATGAGAATATATATATATCCCACTGAGTACATACAGTATATGTCCCAGTATACCATATACAGCACACGGCCCACCTCTTATTAGACTTTAACATAAGGCACCAAATTAAAAGAACATCTGTTCCAGTAAATCCCATTTGCACAATAAGTTGTGATGCATAGATGTCTCTGTGTGTGTGTGTGTGTGTGTGTGTGTGTGTGTCATCCTCTTAATCCTATCCTCAATATGACTTTCATTCTCCACAGTTAACCTCTGACCCAGTTTGGATGGCCTGCACCACATGTAGCTCTTGGATTCCCCCACCAGCTCAGGTTATGCAAGGACGGTGGTTATGTCACACACTAGGACTCACAAAAAGTCACATGCATGGACGCGCAAACACACACACACACACACAAAGACACAACCTTCCAGACTTGGTTTTGGTCGTCTGATTTGCTGTTTCCGCAAACAGAGAGCCGAGAGTGTTGCGGCCGTGAAACAACTTGAGATAAACAAACAGAGTTCTGCGGGTTTCTTTCTCACTCTTCATCCTTATTGGACGAGGCTGAAACCAGTCACTCCGCTACACACACGCACACACAGAGCTCCATGCTGTGAGCTACAAAGACAGAGCGCTGCTTAACACAAGTAAGGGAAGACATCAGAAAATAAACGTCGGGGGAGACCGCCTGTGAGGACGCCAATTAAACACAGTCCATACAGAAGTGTGTGT
Source organism: Chaetodon trifasciatus (assembly GCA_037975065.1). Lineage (NCBI taxonomy): Eukaryota > Metazoa > Chordata > Actinopteri > Chaetodontiformes > Chaetodontidae > Chaetodon > Chaetodon trifasciatus. The sequence goes on from JBBMOE010000070.1 coordinate 304,659, forward strand.
TTGAGTGTGTGTGTCTCCTCTGGGAGTCACTTCCCTTCACTTAAAGGTTGTTTGTTTGCAAAGGAAGAGGGAGGTAAACACACCTAGCCACACACACACACAGCCAACAAAACAAGACGGGCTTTCCCCCTGAACGTTACTGAGCGAGTGTGTGAGGCGGGATCAGCCACCATCTGCTGGATCGTGAGCGAATCAGCTTTCAATCACCGTCACTCCATCACAGCCGATACGCTGTCACACGCGTCCATCCTCGTTTCCTCCGCGCACACGCTACGATGTGTACAATCACATCATAAATGTATCTTCGCCGTTGATATTGGTCTGCATGTCAAGCTGAAAAGGGAAAATCCTGTGTGGAAGTTTTCCACAACGCTAGCGCCACGAAGAGCCGCACGAACATGAGCGTGTATTACATGTTTCCATAGATTAGGCCGTTTTGGCTGCTTTGAAAAAGAAGAAGAAGAAGAAAGGATACATTGCAAACCTTCAAAACACCTAATTCTTGTTAAGTTTACATCCAGATTCTTAAAGAAACGTTGAAAGATCAAATTAAGACCACTTATTTTATCATTTAGGCTCATCACCCCCAAAAGACAGGCGGTAAAAGGTTTGAGGTGCAGGAGATATTTTATCATAAATACCATTTTCTCCCTAATCCATCCCAGCTTCTCTTTTCAGCGATCTTCAGGGGACAGGCCTAAATTTGTTATCAATCAATCAAACTTTATTTAAACAGCACTTTTCATACACAATGAAATGCAATACAAAGTGCTTTACAAGAGTTAAAAACAATATAAATAAAAACAGAACAACATTAAAAACCCATCCCTCAAACCCTTCATATGTACTAACACACACCCCGAACTACATGCACACACACACACACACACACACACACTCTCACCACAAATAGTAGGAAGAGTAACGGGACATGGCAGGACACTGAGGCCACCTTTGGGGCCGTCCACACCAAGAGGAGTCATCATGGACTGTGAGCACAGGGGGCGCTGGCCACCCTGGCCCCCCCAACCCTGACAGACCGAAGGCCGAAGGGACCCGAGGACAGCGCCCCCGGCAGCAGACCAGACACAGCTCCCAGTGTGGACGACCCCCGTGAGGAAACACTGGAGTTAGAAAATGAATGAAACAGTTAAAAGAAGCGAAGTTCATAAGATAATGGATAAAGTAAATGAAATATGGTAAAATAATACAAAATATAAAACAACAAACTAAAAGGCATCAACATAACATAAATGATAAAACTTAAAAAGCCTGATTAAAAAGGTGTGTCTTTAACCTTCTCTTAAAAATCTCAACAGTCTCTGAAGACCTGAGGCTCTCCGGCAGGCTGTTCCACAGGTGAGGAGCATAGTGGCTAAATGC
>JBBMOE010000070.1:306099-354778 GCA_037975065.1 Chaetodon trifasciatus
GAGTGACGTTATTGTGCACATTAAGACCTGAAAATTAAATGGAATTAATTAGAAAAAGGCTGAAATATGCAAATAAGATGACAAATCGGAAACGTGGGCATGTTAGCAAAGAGAGCCCACGATAAACGCTGAAGGGCAAATTAGCACATGTGGATGAGACGATCTGCTAAAGCCACCTGATTCAGCAGATCAGGTTTGACGTGACTGATCCATATCAAACACAGTTTCTAACAGCGAGGTGAGTTCAACAGACGTATAAAGATCTTTAATTTGGGAAAAGAGAGCTCTCTGTGTCAGCAGACATGAGGTAAGGCGCTGGAGTCAGTAAACGGGAGAGAGAAGGTTGCAAAGATCAGCACAGTTACTGGTGATTAATCAAACACATGGTCTCATCGAGTCCTACTGAGCATGTTTACATCAACAGTAGTTCTTGGACAAATGTGCTAATTACCATTTTATGTTGCAGACTTTTCTCTAATGCTCTTACTGCTTGCGTGACCTTTGAATGGAACATAACTAATGACTCAAAACACAGCCTGTGCTTTGACGCAGTGCATGATGGTCTATTAAGGCCACTGTTTCTGAAGACATGAGCATCACTGGCTAGAAACTGCAAAATAAAATAACATGGAATAAAACCCACTTGATAATAACAGTCATATTGATACTGTGTCATCAACATGAAGGCTGGAAGTAACTGCATCAAAGCATTTTAAGGGTTAAATGCTTGCGAGTGTTTTCCAGTACTGAGGCCTACAAACACACACAGTCACCACATACAATGCGGGTCATCTACGAGAGAATATGACCCATTAAACAGCAATGAGATCATCCAGTATTGATTTTCCACTGTGCACGTGTGTGTGTGTGTGTGTGTGTGTCTGTGTGCTGGCCTACACCACGAAACTGCAGCATTACAGCCAGAGGATCATCTTCTCTACTTCTCGTGCGTATGTGTGTGTGTGTGTGTGTGCGTGTCTTGTGTGTGTCCGTGTTCATGTCCCACTTGGCGGTTTAGTGCGATTCTTTCAGCGAAAAGAGGAACCTCATGACTTAGGAATGCCATGAATGGCTCAGAGGCCTTAAGATGGGAAAGTATGCATTGATTCCCGGAGATCGTTCCCATAGCGTCCGCCTGCGCACACTCCCTGCGCCCTCCCTGTTGTCCCGCTCATCTGCTCACATACACACTCTACGAGCAGGCGCGTCGCACAGCCGGTCACAAACGGACACACATGAACACACGCGTGCCGGTGTCCTGAGCCAATGAGAGGCGAGCGTCTGCAGCACAGCAGACAATAACACAACAGCAAAACCTGCAGGTTTTTCCACCCATGATGCATCAGTCTGACCTCAGCTTGGCTCTTCATGTCAATCTGCCTTCAGAGTTTTCTTCTGTTTTGGATTCCTAAGAAAAACCAGCTGCTGCGCTTCGCTTCTTGAACGACAGAACGATCCAAAAGCTGCATTTCTTCCAGCATTTTCTCTCAGTCCTGTCGTTCTTTAATTGCCTTCAGATTAATTCAGCGTTCTGTAAATAATCAGTGCCCTCCAATGAATTCAATTAAATCTCAATTTGCAAAGCAAACACACGATGCAACGCTGTTTACAGTTTTGGGACATGGGAGATGAGATACATACAGTAACAAGCTGGGTGAATGTTTTTCGGTTAAGTCCCTTTATCAACACAAACTCAAGGCGTGAAGGACAAACGAGCATCATCATCATCAGTGAATGTTCATAATAGGCCTACATACTAATTCCAAGTCTTGTGTGTGTTCACACAGGAAGAGCGACAGAATAAAGTTCTCAAACTTACAAATACTAGAAACACTTTTCTCCTGATGTAGCAGCGTTTCCAGTGAGTGCACTTTGTATGAAGCTCTCTGTGGTGACTAATGCGCCCTCAACAGGTTTGCTTTGAGCCAAATGGTACAGCATGCTAACATGCTCACAATGACAATGCTAACATGCCGATGCCGAGCAGGTATAACTTTTACCATGTACATCTTATTAGTTTAGCAAGTTAGCATGCAAGAATTAGCTGATCAGTACAAAACACAACATATAGCTGAGGCTAACAGCTAATAATGAAGCCACAGCTTTCCAGGTATTTGGACAAAACAAAGGTTTTGGACAAATTAGAGGTTTAAAATGATGATGGTGCTGGAAGAAAAGTAGGATTCATCCTCTGGGGACCATGAATGTCCGTATACCATTTCATGCTGATGAGGTCAAACATTAAACATACTGTCTTTGTGCTGTTTTCAATTGAGCACATGTCAAAAAGGATGAACGAGTTATCACATTCTGTTTTGTTTACGTTCTGCACAGCGTCCAAACTTCTATGAAATCGAGGTTGTAGTATGACAGCCAGTACTGTACACAGTTAGTGTGTACTGTGGAACTGGGGCGCAGCTTTTATGTGGCAGGCCTACTTCTCTTTTTATAAAAGACTGTGTGGGAACCAACAAAAAACAAAAAGCAAGCAAGCAGTTTCAATGATTCCTTCCCACCTAAACAAGCTATCATCCGAGAGAGGAAATGATGTGCAGCAAAACAAGAACAGAAACAAACGGACATAATTAACGACAGCTCGTCAAACTCGAGCCGCGGTGATGCGCAGAAACAAAGCGACCCACGCTTTCGGCCACTTGTTGCAGGCAGCTGTGAACTCTGACTCTGAACGTCTCTCCTTTTCCTGTGAGGTGTTTCACTCGTAGAGGATAACAAAGGCTGCAGACGTGACCGTCAGCTGCTGTAAGGTCAGAAAACAGCACTGCATTTGTCACCGCTGTCGCTTCCTCTGCAGAATCTGATCAGAAACTGCATTAAATACTCCTGGAGCCAACTTCCAATGAATCACAGTGCTTAATCTACTCTGTCTTTATCCTAAGCGAGTTTACTTCTTGCCCTTTAAGGCCCCACAGGACTCCCCAGACCCCAGTTTCTGAAGCCCCAGCTTAGCGTGCGAATGGTTGGCATCCACCCTGCCAGCGTGCGACCTCGGCCCGGTCGTGAGACGCTCTGCTCGAGGGCCCGAGGCGGCACTCCTCCCATACGCCTCCAGCCTTTGATCTCCTAATCACCTGGTTCAGCGTCGGCCTCAGCAGAGAGAGGGTGAGGCTGCAGGGGCGGGAGGGGAGGGGGACAATAATAACCTCAGCAGTTGTTCTCGCGGCCAGATTGCAGCCTTTGTGGTTTGAGCTCAGGCAGAAAAGGAGGCTTCGGAGTGGGCTGTTCAACTCAAACGTTGAGATTTGTGATCTTTTACAAATCCCTGTGGAGATTTCTGACATTTATCACCACAATAATGGTTGGATCGCGCCATGCAGCCAAAAAAAATGGGAAATTAACTTTCATATAAACAGTGATTCATGGGTGAGGGGTTCAAGGTGATGGGGTGAACCTGAACCGAACCACCTGCCACCTGTTAGTCTGATGAACCAAACAACGTCCCCTCGCTTCACTCTTCTTGTAAGGAGAGTAGAAGCGACGATGCAACTGATTTCAAACATCACCTTTTCAGGAAATCCACAAAGAAGCACGTGAATGCGGAGCTGTTCAAGCTGCCAGCTTGAACATCCTGCACGCCAGGCTTCCCCAGCATCATGTGAGCAGACACAGTGCTACACGAGCGCCACAGCAAAGTCCCTATAGGATCAATGCAGTGATACTATTACAGTCAGGAATACCTTCAGAGCCACTACAGGGATATAAATACATAAAGACAGGAGGGTACGGTGGCTTTTGTGACTCCTTGCACATAAAAGTCCACACAAAATAAGCATGAAGACACTCTGAGGGAAACTAGAGCTGCTACACATGCATCCATCATCCAGGCATCATGTTCTTATTCACGAATTCAACATTTTGACAGCTGCCAAAGTGGCGAAGCTGAAGGTACTGTCTGTTCTTTTTGAGCCGTGAGCGCTGGAGCCGATGCTGGCACCCGGAGAGGACGGGATGACGAACCTTTGGTCACATGCTGGTGGATTCTGTCAGACATACAGTATGTGCCTTATGTATGTTTGGCCTGCAGCCTGCAGCAATCCTGTCTGCCTTGTGGTGCACTTTGCCTCACACCACTCTTGACTTTGCATAACAGACTTCCCTTTCTTTCTTTTCCTCTCCTGTGTAATGCAGCATGTTGCAAACCTGCGCACGGCTCTTAAAACACCTCATTTTATAAGGTTTTTATCTCAGGGACACCATCGTGCTGCTGGTACTGTACTGGTACATACTGTGTGCTCCATACTGCAGCTGGGAGGAGGGAAGCTGAGATTGGAGCAGTGGTTCTTAGCTAATTCAGATCATTGACCTATGATGAAGCTAAATTATGCCTAATTTCGCAGCATGGGAACCCCCCCGGCCCCCCTCGGGATCCCCCCCTGCACCCCCGGGGGCTCCCCGGACACTGTAGCGGTCATGGGAAGGAGATGAGAGCTTCTTACCTCAGTAGGTTGGGCAGAGGGATGGAGCCGGAGCCTGACCCCAGTATCCCCTTCTTCCCACTCAACAATTTCTCCACCAGGGCGACATTCCCGGTCCGGGCGGCTTCCAGCAGCTCCTGCTCCTTCCCCATCCCGGACACAAGTTTACAACGACGGGGTGATGAAAATCCAACAGATCTCCCATAAATCCTCCGACCCCTTCCCTCACTGGCTGGTGTGGGGAAGCATCTGAAAGGGTTCCGCTCACTGCATGCTGCCGCTGCTGCTGCACGGTGATATAGGTGTTATTGATGCTGCAGAGCAGGTTTGACGTGCACTGCTCCCCCGGTGCCTTGTAACCTCAGTCCGTTCACACGCACGGCGCCGTAATCTCCTCCCGAGTGAGTCCGCTGACGCGCACGGCTCCCCGGTGTAACCTCAGTGCAAACAAGCGCAGCAGGGGGAAACCGGGGGCTCCGAAGCGAGTCCCTGACTGTGAAGTAAAGAGTAACCCCGGTTACAAAAGAAACACACAAACTCCTTCTCTGTCCGAACAGAGGTTCCGGACGGGTCTGAAGCTCCAGCTGGTGACCAGTCAGATGGTGAGACCCTCCACAAGAAGCTCTCCAATCCCGCTGTACTCACCTCCTCTTTACCCCGAACCTACCGCACTGGCCGGTGCCTATCAGTGTCGCCTGAGACACAGGTGTCAAGTTATTCGGGATAAAATTAAGAACTTCCTGTTATAACTTTCAAAATAAAACATTTACTTAGCGACGGGTTTAAAGTTGGCTACTAAAACAAACTTGACCAACTTGCCTCAGACGTGACATGATAAATATGTCAGAAGAACATGTTATATTGCTGTTATATTTGTTTCTTTTCTATATATTGTTAATGTTTTCTATGTCCTTTATGAATTCTTCTTTGCCATTCAAATATCCATAAACTAGCCTGCCTTTAGCCTAGCTTTTAGCTAGTTAGCAATCTAGCTAGCCACTCAACTAGCAAGGTAGCTGTATAGATAGCTCGATAAATTTGGCAAGACTAGAGGCAAATACAGTCACTACCAGACCAAGACAGCCACCCAGTCGTGACATAAAGCTACAAATAAAATTGGCTAAAATGAACAATAAAGCAAAACCTTACATTTCATCGTTCTTGTATGGCAGGCAAAAAGACAGGTGACTTACAAGATGAACGACTGACTTTGTTAACTAGCAAACTTTTATATTAGCTATATAGCAAACTACTAACTATCTACAGATAGATATATGTGGTTAACAATAAGATAATCCCATTCCCAGACCGAAACAATCACCCATTCACCAGGCTACAATTACTGAGAATGCAAATGCATTAAAGTATAACCTTTTCTTACATAAGGATCAGTACTACCTGGCTTCAGACTTGCCATCTGCTGATTTGATAAAACATAAATTAATTTAGCAACAGGCAATATGTAATCACAAAACCATATTTTGATGTGACAAAATTGTGCTTTCATGGTGTGTATTGCCAAATTTCTCTTAAATTAAAACAAACTAATGAACACAGGCAACCAGGGTAAACCTGGATTTTTCAGGGTCTCTGAGCTTTAGGGCCCCTGAATTGCTTGATTAGAAGCATTGGACAATAATTTTTGCTTCTGCATTTCTGGAGGTAAAGGCAACTGAAAATAATGCTCTTGCGTGGCAAAAGTAAATATATATTTTTTAGACATTTATCGCCACACTGTATTTCCCTGGTCCTGGACCTTATGCGGCTCAAAACTTTTATTTTGAAAGCATACCCGCCATTTCCCGCTGCTATTTTGTCTGACTTGGCTAAAGACTTACTGTACAGACTGGGCGTGGATGACGATGCTCCGGCACCAACAGGAGGCGATGCCTTTGTCAGTCTCTTTAAAAAGTCTCACTCAGACCCACCAGCTGTGCCACTTGGTGCCACTTTCAGACCACTCACTGATGCCATTAAAGACGCGCATGCGCACTTCCCTTCCACGCTGGAGGTGTATTCCCTTCACAATTGGCCTCGCTGCTGTTGAATGGATTTGGAAACAGGTGAGATCCCAAAATAGCTTCACTGTCATGTCAGAGCAGGGTTTGTATGAATGGAGAATGAAGGCAGAAGATGGATTTTTTAATATGCTCTGATCTGTCCACTGACAGCCTGGGAAACAGACACACCCCCTCCTCTTCCCTCTGCCTGGTGCATGCTGGGACCTGTCTGATAGCTTCACTCTGCTGCTTAATTGGAATTTAGGCAGAGGTGCTGCCTTCAGGTGCCCCACCTACAGCTGCTATGTCCAACTTCTGTGCAAAGAGTAGATACTGATTGAAGTGAGTTTTAGCCTCCAGGGGCCCTTTGTTTTCATCACTGATTAATCTGCTGATTATTTCCTTGAATTAATTACTCGTTTAGACAAAAAAAAAAATGCCAAAAAGCAGTGAAAAATGTCTGTTTTCCAGAGTCAGTGCTGACATATTTAAATGTCTTGCATTGACCAACAGACCAAAACACAAATATATTTAATTTACTATTCACATTTCCAGCTGGAACCGGAAAATTTTTGTCAATTTTGCTTGAAAAATTTGCTTGAATATTCGCAGAAACACAATAATGAACTTAGCAGAAGAAACATGGAAAACACAGGATGATAAAAAAAATAATGAGGGCCATTAAACTGAGGTAATCAAGCGGCATAGAGAAGAAAAGAGGAGAGAAGGAAAGCAGGCTGGTAATTAATATGGTGCTGCAGTTAATCATTACGTTCATTATCAATTAATATGTCAATTATTTTGTCAATACATCAAATAATCATTTAATCTCAAAAACTTCACATTTTCCTTTAATGATATTGACAATTTAACCGATTAATTTTATTTTATTGAGAAAAATGAAGACAGTCAAACCTCTAATGTGTATTTAATCTGCAATGATCTGATGAAAAGAGTGAAGCTGCTTCGGTTTCAGGGTCCTGCAGGTGTTTTCACGTCGGCTCACAGTGTCGCTTCTTACTGGGACACTTGAACAGAACAGAGCCATCATTAGTGCCTCAGTAACACCTGTGCGTTTCTTATGATAACAAGTCAGAATGTCTGCTGTGAAAAAAGGCCTGTTCCAGCACTCTGAAAATGAAGCAGCTAAATGGAATTCAGCCATCATTAATTTTATTACAGCAGTATTACAGGATCACTATATTTGCAGTGGGGCTCCAGCAGAGAAATAAAACCAGGGAATGAAAGAGCGAACAGGCAGTTGCAGCCCCACTGGGTGTTTGGACGCAGATTCTGGACTCTGCGCTGAGCCAACACACAACCTGATGCCTCTCTCTTTCATCATTTTCCCCATAATCCAGCTGTACATGGTGCTGGCATACCGTCCTGGACAATTTCTCCAGTGTGCACGCACACACACATACACACACCTTAGGTTTTCATCACTTCTGAGGACATTACATTGACTTTACATTCATTTCTTTGAGACTTACCCAAACCGTAATGTCTTCACCCCAAAATGTAATTTTTACATTATGGGGACCTGCAGTTTGTCCCCAAAAGTAAGGCAATACATGGCCACACATTACATAGACATACATTCGCCATAACCTCAAACACTACTCGTCTAACCGTAACCCTAATCCGAACCTTAATCCAAGTCTTTACCCTAAAATTTTATGACTTGCTTTAAAGGGACTTGCGTTTTGTCCCTATAATGTACCTATAGAAACAGATTTATGTCCTTATAAGTAACACACATCCACACGCAGACTATAGAAATGAATGTGCAGATGCTTTGCTTACATAAACGGACCTGCACTGTGACGTATGGCCGTCATCACAGAAACATTAAGCTACAGTATGTAAACAGGCTTTCATGTCAGCAGCAGAACAGAACTTTTCTCTCCCTCTCACACACACACACACACACACACACACACACTTAATGCCCTTCTTTGACTCACTGCACTACTCCAGCCGTAAAATGTCATGACCATTTATGTGCACAGAGTCCGAACGCTCTGCTGCGGCGGTTCAGTGCAGCTCGTTTGGGCCCACAAAAAGGCTGCACTTACATTTAAAGAGTTGCTTGTCTCCACTTATCACAGAACAAGCGTCAGCGTTGTTTCTAATTCATGTACAAATGCTGCATAAAATGAACTCATGCTATAAGCTCTCAAACTACACAAAACCCTGAACTGTAAAACTTGAGAGGCTTTAACTGAATTATGCAGTGAATGCTTCATGTATATGTGAGCTATTCATCTGATTTCTGCTCTTAAAAACATTGATGAAAATGCTTTTGCACCATTCACAGTTCATTTTCTGTGCATATAAATGTGTGTCTGTTTATTGTTGGCAGGCTCTTCTTACGCACTTATTATTTTCTATGCCGTGTTTTGTGGTAATGTGTGACCTTGGAGTGATATCGTCGGGAAACTCTGCTGATTTTACACATCTAAGTCTGTTTACAGGTCTTGAGGAGCCTGACAGAATTCTGAATGTGGAAGAAGTTCTATAGTAAAGCTCTTTTAATGCCAAAGGTAGCTGTGCAAAACCACGGACAGGTTAAAGACAATGAAATCTGAGAAATAGCCTCAAGTGATGTCATCTGAGGCAGCGTCAGCTGGCCCTGAAAAATCTGGAGGTGTGGAGTTAGAAGTGATCTTATCAGACTATCTGTAGCCCACCCCTCATCTTTGATTGAGGCTAGTGGCTCAATGCTACATTAACTGCTACTAGCATAACGCAGCCACTGATGCTAGCATGATTTTTTGCTAACGTAATACAAATAATACTGTACATAATAACTAACTGAAAGGATCAGTGTGTGGGATTTAGTGGCATCTAGTGGTAATGTCATAGACTGCAACCACCTAACCCTCCCCTGCAGTGGCTGCAAGAAAAACGCAAAAAGATTTGTTCATTCTGGGCTACTGTAGAAACATGGCGGTGCAACATGGCGGACTCTGTGGAAGAGGACCTGCTCCTCATTCTTTCGGGTGATTATACACCAATGAAAACAAACTGAAAATTTCCTGCCAACAGATCCCACAAAATCCAAATCCTACACACTGGACATGTTATATAAGCATAAAATAAACTCAAAAATTAAAATAATACATAATTAATGAATAAATAAATTAAAAAAAATACCTTATATAAACATGTTTGTCTACAAAACCATTTTTTGACAAAGTTTTCAAACCTTGTTCTCCAAAGAAACAACTTGTCTAATTAAAATCAAGCCAACATTTTGACGTTTAAATGAAAATAATGACAAAATTATTGATTATCAAAACAGCTGCTAATTAATTTTCTCTCGTTCAACGCAAACATTTAATCGTAGCTTTGATGTCCGGCACCGTGCAGGAGGAGGGACATGGTCTATCTGATAAAGAGGAAAAAAAAGCAAACATACAAAAATGAAACCTTTTAAACTGGATAACCTCTTTTATTTTCATCAGTATTTCAGCAGCTTTGACAGACAAAATACTACTTATTACTTTGTGTCTTTTTCTTCCTCCACGGGGTTTCAGAGCGTCCTGGAGACGGGAGGAGGAGGGCTGTGATGAATTAACGCAGGTGAAAAACAAAACTCTTCACATACAATCGTGTTAAAATCCCATCTCTGACATTTCAAGTCATGACGCTCCGCCTGTGTTTCACGTCTTTTACAGGAACATTTTTTTAAGACAGTAACTGAAATGAACTGGGCTGAGCTGGAGTACCGGGCGCGACAGTGTCTGAATCCATTTTGACCGTTAAGGTAGACCTCAAACTGTCCTTTTATAGTCTTTTGTGCTGTGTTGCCAAAGCATGTGCTGTTAGAAAAGTCAGTCGCTTTTAGTCATTTTTAACATCTATTCAGGGATTTCCCCCGGAGTCGTCACACAGGCGTGAAGCATGGAACAGCAGCAGATATGTTCGACACTTATTCATGAAAAAATTACACATGGCGGATTAGAAATTTACATAAAGACACACACACACACACACACACACACACACACACACACACACACACACGCAGTCAGGCAGCTTCAATGTGCCTTTATATTCCTCCTTGTGTTTGAAGGGGTGAGATACTTCTCTAATCGCTCTCTCCACTTGTCGGCTTAGCTCTTGTTCTCTCACAGTTCAAACTGTTGTATTTACAGAGCCTCAGTTTTAAAAGTGCTGCACATGGTGATCAGCTATTTACACATAGAAAAATAGGAGGGGGGGGGGGGGGGTTACAGACATTTTTTGTGGCGCATTTTGCTGACAAAGCCGTGGACCTGATAGAAGTTTCTCCTCTACTTGTAATGAAATGCTTGTTCTGGCTGAGACAAACACACACACACATTCAAGTGAAACACTGCATAACCATTCAAAGTTCTGAAGAAAATAGTTGTGTGTTCACATTCTTATACAATATACACTGTACACACTGCGAGGACGAGCGAGAGAGTGATTTGTCTCGTCCCCTCCGAATATGAAAGCACTAAATTACAGGTTTAGACTGAGCGCAGTGCAAAAACATTCGTCTGAAGGTTCAACATTCAGGATTCCTTCATACCTACACGACTGAATGATCCTTATTTTTTAACTTACACAACAGGAATAATGTGGGAAGGGTTTCGTGTAGGCACAACCATGGATATAGATCTTCATCCTCACACACACAAACACACACGTTAATGTCATTTCTCCCTTTCCAACTCTCTCCAAGTCTATCGAGCCTCCACGGTCCAAAGTGGAGAACAAAAAACAGACGACAAGCGTGTAAAAACAAGTATTTCTGAGTCTCCGCAGACTCTGCATTGCTTTATGAAGGAATTATGTTGAAGTCTAAAGTCACATGGTGGCTCACTCAACAATAAAGCGCATAAAGGAGCAGGTTTAGTCAAGAAATCCCCTTTTTCCTTTACTTGTTGATGTTGCCTTTAATAATGTTGCTGACCCTCGACCTTCTTATGACCGCAGACAGGCCGGGCGTGACGAGGGGAGCCGGCTCTAGCTGGTGTTGACTTTGAGGGTCTTCATGCGGTGCAGCAGTGAGTCCTTCTCCATCTGAGCCTCAGCCAGCGCCATCTTGGCTCGGGACAGCTCCACTTTCAAACATTCGTTTTCCTCCATCAGCATCTGTAAACAGACAGAGGAGGGGCCGCGGGGCGGCGTCAGGGAGTGTGTTTGGCTCGTTTTGGCAGCATGAAACACTAAAGCAAAACAATAAAATCATGTTTCATAAAGCATTTTCCAGAATCAATGGCAACCCTTCTAGTTCCACAACATTGTGAATCAAATAATAAATCCTAATAAAACAACAATTTGCCACCTCGTCTTATTCGTGACTGCAGTCCTAAACAAACTGCAGCATGTGTTTGTCAGACCCGTGTTCGCTCGCCCATCTGAGGCTTTTTGTGGTCATGTGACTGGCGTCTCTCAGAGGCAGAGGTGTGATGTTGTTAAACCTCATTAGGGAGGAGGTCAGCGTGAATAGCTTTTTTTTTTTAACAAACAACCTGCTTTGCTGTTTAGCTCGCAGGACTCGCTGGTCCTTATGCAACTCTTCTCATTCAGCGTTCCATCCCAAAATGGAATACTTGCATTTTGCATAAATTGATAAATATCACTCCCACTGTACATGAAATGGAAGCCAAGCGGGGAACTGGAATAGCTTAAAAACCCAAATTTTGGCACTCCATCCAGAACGATCCGCAAGAGAGAAATGTCTCCTTTGTCCAACAGTTTATGTTTGTAGGAGGAAAACACAAGAAGAGAAAAATATGTGTGGATACATGCAGTTCCCTCAAGTCTTCGCCTTCAAGATGGTCTGCAGGTGATGTTTGTGTACTTCTACTCCCATATACCCCCTACGCAGTACAGGTCTCACCTTTTCTTTCATGGATGGAGGGGGGCTGGTGGGCGGGACTTGGGTCTGCGTAGCCTTTGGTACTCTGCAGATGGCGCCCACGACCTCGGGGACCGCGCTCAGGCCGCTGGGTTTGGCCTCCGCTGCCGTGTCCACTGTGAGGAGAATCAGAGACAGCAGAGGAGAATCAGGAGGCGTGGACGCACCGAGAGCGGGCTTGAAAGCGTTTAATAGGACGTGTTATGTAACTGCAGTGAATCAGCGCTTCAGAGGAGGTGGAAATCTCTGGCAGATCGGAGTGTGTGTGCGTGCTTGTCACCTCCTATAGAGAAGGAGCCATCGTCTCCTCTGTGTATGATGAGGCTGTCCACATGCAGGGTGATCGGCGACGACTCAGAGTCGGAGGGATTGTCCCGGGGACCGTCGTCCTGCGGGGAGACACAGTGTGTGTGTGTGTGTGTGTGTGTGCAGGATAAATTATCCTCATCCAGGTTTCCACATTGGTTCCACAGCAAATCTACTCACCCGTGAAGGAACCAGAGAGCGAAGGCAGAAAGGCCTTTCTATGTCATTTAACATTCAGCTCAAATCCAAAGTCCAATTAGGCCACGGTTCAAAATATTTAACTTGGTTACAGGAGCGGCTGCACTGTACGGCGGTGAGTTATGGGGTCTATTAGTGCGACGTGGTCGGAGAAACTAGGACAAATATCCTGCTGGAGTCTTGCAGGTAAACAGTAGTTGTGCAACAATAACCTCAGGGTAGAACAAAAAGCAGCTGGAATCATTAGATATAAATATACTTCAACGTCAGGGAGTCTCACCTTTAAGTTGACGTGAGTGTCCCTGACGCTGATCTCCATGGGCAGCACCTGCGGGGCCGAGTCGTCCTCCAGGAAGAGGGCGAGGTTACGCAGCGTGGACATCAAGAAGCTGGCTTGGTATCCGTGGAGGCGCAGCTGCAGGAAGCCGTTGCGCTCGGCCAGCGGGGAGTGAGCGGCGGCGCAGGGTCCGCTCTCCAGGCGAGCCCGCACCTCCGGGCTGTGGAGGCCGCCGGCGGAGGCGGAGCTGACGTCGCCGCCGGCTGCGAGGGAGGAGACGGAGGCTGCGGTTAGCATTAGCTTTAGCTGCAGTGTCACTTCTGTGTAAGGCACGTAGAGATGATTCAGCTGAAACACACTCAGACCTGACATTAAAATACACCCAACGTGAAAAAGGATTCCTCCGTCCTTTACCAATTACTGCCATACTACATACTTTGACTCTGACAGTAAGCTCCTTTTTTTTTGTCTAATCCACTTCTATCCTGTGTGGATCAAAGGCTGTGAAACGAAAAATACTTTCTTCAGGTTTGAATGCCGCGTTCATGTGAAAACTGCTCAGTTCTCTGTTGGTATCAGCCATCATTTAAAAACGCGGTTCAAATGTTAGTTTGCGATCCAGTCGAGTTTGAAGGATCTCCTCATTTCTCTCACGTCTATAGTCTGCGTCACAGTGTGGAAGCTAAGGACGTTTTTGACTTCAAAGATGCATTAAAACACTGATTCTATGTCATTTTCTCACTCTAAAAAAAAGGGGTGCATGTTAAGGTCAGGTTTAAATGAGGGTGAAGTCAGAGGCGGGATGAAGGAGAAGACAGAGACTCTGAGAAAGAGGAGAGAGAGAGAGAGGGAGAGAGAGAGAGCTGGAAACAAAGAGGAAAAAAGCAAAGTGAGCTGAAAAAAGAGGAACTGGAAGGAATCAAGAAAAAGGTGGGCTGAAGGAGACTTGAGATTTTCTACAATCCCACAGGCTCTTCGCTGCGGTGATGTTTAATTATTTCTGAGGACTAGGGATTAGAGGCTTCAGTGGAAACTCCCACCTAAGCATCGAGGACTCAAAGTGAAATTTTAACCATCGAACGAGTTCGTCTCCGTTTCACGAATCAGACGCTCTACAAAACAAAAACTCCAGGGTGCTGAAAACTGTGAAAGATTTGATGTTCTGTCTCTATATTAAGAGTTTCCCCCCTGGATGACCTGAATTTGACTCTCAGTCGCATGAAAAGCCATGATTCGACTCCCTGTCTATTGGAAAAAAGAGGTAAAGGGGGAGAAAAGGTGAGGACAGAGAGAAAGAAGACAAACTGATGAAAGCAGAGGTGATCAAAACCTCCTTTTTCACAAACTTTACACACAAACTCAGCTGGCAAGCAGACACAGGCAAAAGTTCTTAACAGGCGAGAGACACCACGAGAAACACTAAGCAAGGCATGGAAATGGCCACTTGGAGACATATTGTCATTACGACGGCGAGGAGAGCGTCACGTCTCTCTGATAATGCTCTCTGAGGAACGTCAAGAGAGGGTTAATACCACAGAGCAATTTCAAAACATTCACACGCACACAAACGCACGAGGCTGTCAGCTTTTCTCAGATAAAAAGACATATTCTCTCAATCCTGGGCGGCTAAGGTCGCGGCAAACGCACAGAGGGAGGAAGAGGAGATGGGAGTGGGTGAGGAGAGAGGAAGGGAAAGAGAGGGAGGCAGCCAGCAGCCAAGGACTGAGTGACTGTGATAAGACGGGGACGGAAGAGAAAAGATGGCCTAGAGAGGGAGGGGGATGAAGGGAAGAAAAGGTGGAGAGAGGGGAGGGGGGGGTTAAATGACAGAGGATTAGTAGGAAGATGGAGTAGGAGCTCGAGGGAAGAGTGAGGAGGAAAGGTGGAGGAGGAGAGAGAAAAAAAGAGCAGGAGAAGGACGAGGAGGAGGAGGAGGAGGAGGAGGAGGGATTGCTCTTGTGAGATAGGAGGAGGCGGAGAGGTAGCGAGGGGTAAAGCTGGCGTTTCTCTCATTGCCTGAATCACTGGACTGAAACTGCAAAGTCTGCTGCAGTGGAGAGATGAGGGAGGAGGGGGAGAAAGGAGGGGAGGGGAGACAGGGAGAGGGCAAATTAGGCAGAGAATGGGAAGATTAGGGGTTAACACCAGTCTGCACAAACAGTGGCAGTTAATTTGAATCCGGCTGACATACACACACACGAACACACACGTTTAAGTATCTGGGCCTAATGTTGCAAATAATAGGACCACTCACTCCATTACTGTCAAATTTAACCTCTCTGAAGTGCCACTGCCACACACACACACACACACACACACACACACACACACACACACACACACACACACACAGAAGGAAAGCAATCTCAATGTCACCATAAACACACACTGCCGCTGCAAAATTAGCAGTCAAACACACGCGTCATGCGACCACTTGCATTGCAACGCGCGTCTGCATCTGTGGCGCATGCCGTCGAGCAAACGTCCCGAGTCTGGAAATGAGATTTGACAAAAGACAAACTGGAAGAAAACACACGCGCGCACACGCACGCACGCACACAGGTGGAAAACAGACACGCTGAGGCAAGCATGCATGTTAAGTTACAGATGGTGAATTAACACACAGCAGTTACCTTGGCTGCTTTGAGCAGGTATTGGTACTGAACACACCATACCTGTGGGGAGTTATGGCAAGGTAAATAAAAAGGAAGGGCTGGCTGTGTTAGTGTGTAAATGTGTGTGTGTGTACACTTGAAATAAAGATCAACCTACTCTAGGATTGGATTCAGGCGCGGGCTGCCACTAACCACCATTATTTCTATCACTTAATGTCTCGCTTTGTCCAACCAAAGACACCAAAATCCAAACGATTAACTCTCACATTGAGATCCTGGAACCATCAAATGTTTGAATTTTCTGCATGAAAACTGACTGAAACTATTCATCAACTGTGAGAATCGCTGGCAGTTTGTTTTCTGTTACATCTTCACTGTCTACCAGCTTCCTGCTCCTGCTGCTCGTGAAACAGAACATCCTGATGTTGCTGCCCGTCTCTCCATCTGTGTGTCTTGTGTGGACGAGTAAAATACAAGGGCAGGAGCGTGTGTGTGTGTGTGTGTGTGTGTGTGTGTGTGTTGGGGGGGCATCACAGCTTCAAGTCTGTTCTGGGACCTTTATCACATGTGCTTCCTCTTTCTGTGCTCGTGTTTCCTCTCTGCTTTCAAATAAGGCAAAATACCACAAAAGATAATCTGACAATAATCCACAAAAGAAAAAAGCAAAGTTTGTTACGTGGCCGGCTTTAGTCTAAATCCACACACGCACACGCGCACGCGCACGCACACACACAGTGCAGTCATTTCCCGGCTGCTCCTTCTTGTTTCATATCTGCCCTACTTGTGTGCTTAAATCTTGACAAATGCCCCTTCGCTTTCATCTTCAGCATGAGTCTGAACCTAAGAACGAGGCTGCAGTCGACTTCAACAGAAGTCTATTTCGGTGGATTTGGTTTATGTAATCAACCAGCTCACAATTTAAAAACTGGAGCAGCTTGGTCTTCAGTCCAGTGCCAATTTGTGGCTCGAGATACCATGATTCATCTTTATTTCTCAACAATCTTCACATGGCAGCTTGGTGTAATTAGGAGCATCAGACACATACAAGTACAAATGTGCAGCACGTCCATGAGCTGCTTTGCGTCGTGTTGCATGGAGGACGTCACCACAGGATTCTTTCTCAACTTCAGCGCTTTTCAAGACCTCAACAAATATAATTTCAGATCCAGGCTATTTATGGAGTCCTAACATTCGTCATCATTGGACTTAAATGAATGCTGTCTGCTCGCTGTGTGGGGCTCCTCAGCCCTTTGTGGGTTTTTTTTAGCTCAATCCCAACTGAGAAGTTGCGAGGGAGTCAGAGGAAGTACCTGGTGTGCTACGTGCAAACAGCGCAGGCATTAGCATAGCCCCGCTAGGTGCTACAGCGTACCATGGGTGCATTTTCATGCAGGATTCAACAGCTTGTACCCCCTCAGTCCCTAATGTGAAAGGCTTTCAGGGTAAATAAATTACACCTTGCTTCACTTCCTGCTGATGCCAACCACCTCTGAAACATCCTCCAAACATGTGTCATTAAACTTGCATCTCCACATCCTGGCTCATCTTGAGCTTGTTAGCTAGCTAGCATCACAACTGACAACAAAGAAAAGGTGACGTGAAGCCAGATGCCAACATATGTAGTCTCTCATTGTTTAATACCTTAAAAGAAACTTCCCTAAATTTAATACCTAGAGCAAATTTACAGTAAATTAGGGACAATTTCTGGCCTTAATTTCCCTGATTTTACTTTAAGACCCTTTAAAACTTTTTAAGGAGCTGTGGGAGCCCTGTACTACTTCCATCATCTTTACTGCTTTGGGCAACATTTTTTCCATTTTGCTTTCCAGAAAAGGGTAAACTGTTCTTTGCCTTAACCTTTTCTAATGATTTTCTGTTAAATACTATGCATAACACCTGTAATGTTTACTTGAAATGTGAGTCTAAAACAGAAATCATACAGTAAAATGCCTGTTATAAGGGTAATGCATCATATTAGAGCACAAAGAAAAAGCAGGACATTTGTTACAGTAACACACGTATGCAGGCGTCTTCTTACCCAGGCTGCGGTTGCTGAGGTACTGTCTGAGGCTGACGTTGCCCAGCTGGCTCGGTGTGACCTGGCCCACCTCCAGAGCCACGACTGTGCTCTCGCCCACCACCTCCATGCCAACACACACCGACTGCACCTTCAGCACCAGCACCGACACCTGGAAGAGAGACCAGAGCAGTCAGGAACATTATGGTCATGGTCATATGAAAGGGTTTCTACACACTATGTTCTAGGACAGTATCACCATTCTTTAAGTCATAGGTCCAGAGTTAGAGTAAATATTATTCTTCACAGCGAGAGGCGTAACAGTGAACGCTTTTCCAGACATTTTATCTTATTTCCAAACTTCTCAAACTTCCGGTATCTCACTATATCTTTGGTGGGATCGTCAGTGCTCTGAGAGGTAGCGCTGACAGTGTCTGGGGACACGCCTCCCTCCTGCTCCTGACCAATCACTGCCTCGGTGGCGCTCTCAGTGGCACTCTGCTCGCTGATGGCGTCCTTGAAGCCTGAGATGGAGACATCATCTGTACCGCACATAAAGACACACAAATATTCCTCATAAGGATGAGGCACAAATGTGACTTTTATACACTGCCAGGCCTCATCAAGACATGTAAAGAGTAAAGAAGCTTCCCCTGCAAAGCTGTACATTAATGACATGACATCAATGACAATGCTGCCACCTTCTGGTCAATACAGTTTCCTACCGGTGCAGGTGCAGTGATCATATTCTTAAAACATTCTTGATGCTTCCAGAGGAAAAATCCTTTGTTTGTACAGAGAACATTATATTCTCATCTGATAATGTTCCAACACTCCCTTCCTTGTGGGCTGGACACAATAAATAACACAACTTATGTGTAACTTTGGATAAATAAAGGCTATCACTGTACATTTGGGTGTAAGAATGCATTAACGTTTGCTCCACCTCTCTCCAGCAGACTGTATGGGTCTCCGTCCTCCATCAAGTAGCTGTCTATGGAGATGTTGTCCAGCGACTGCAGGGACGGACTCTTCTTCATGTTCTTATAGGACACTGAGAAACTGGACTGGGAGCGGTCCCGCATCAAACGGCCACTACGACACACAAGACGTGGAGTCACAGGGGGGAAGAGTGTGTGACAGACAGACCATTGAAATCATATCTGTTTGAAATCTGCTCGCACAACACCGTCCATGCATGCCATCGATGTATGACTAACTGGTACAAAGAGAGGAGGACAGAGGAGAACAAACAGGCCCAGTGCTTTTATTTCACCATATCTGATCATATGAGAATTTTGTTCTTATGCCGACACTGAGCCGAGACCACTGCGCTCGCAGAGAGCTGACAGGGCTTCCTCGTGGAGTCATGAATTAAATATCTCTTCGTTCCTTTGTGTGGTGTTGTTTAAGGTCATGTAAGAACCAAGTGTGCTGTCTTCCCAAGTGCCAGACACGATCTAAAGAAAATTCACGACGGACAAAAATCAAAGCGGCTGCCAGAAGACTGAGAACACAAGGCTGGGGAAAACAAAAAGTAAGGAAAACTAATTATCACAAAGAAGGAGCTTCGTTTTTCATCACTATCATCAACCACTGGTCAACAGGTTAAGACCAAACACAGGAAAAACAGACTGATTTAACACATACAGACATCACACACAGACAAGGATCAGCGTGTCATGCACTCATGCAAATGCATGCCAATAGGAGATTCACATACACACATTTGCACTGATTTTTGATCCGAGGATCACAAGAACAAAGACGCACTCACACATACACACACAGTACGTACACACACACTTCTTAAAACAGCTAGTCACAGATCCAGTGCCTTACATGTTGGACATGGAATAAAGGGAGGTGGATCTGCTGGAGTTTGAGGAGCTGAGGAGATCAGAAACCACAGACAAACTTCCTTTCCTTGGTAGAGAGAAAACAAACGCACACACGCACACAGACACACACCTCGCATGGGTCAAAGCAAAGGTCAAGAGGCAAGAAAAGGAAGTGAATGAGTTAAGAAATGACAAGACTACGATGAGCGGACGGACGGTGGGTGAGGACACAGAAAGACACGGCAGCTCGAGGCCGACCAACGTTCAAAATGTCAGACAAGAGGACGCTGACGAGCTGTCTCACATGAGAGGTCAACGCACAGCTCTTGTGTTCAGGAACAGACAGATAGAATTAGAGAGACAAAAGACTCATTCATCAGATTCATGATCTGTGGTGAAGCACATGAAGGAGTCACTTATCCAATCAAAAAACGGCGACACATGATTACTTGGATGTGATCGTCGCAGGGCTGAAACTCATCGACACATCTGTTGCTAAATGGGTATTTGTTTAGTCTACAAAAAGTCAGAAATGATAAGATACGCCATATACAGCAGAGCCCAAACAGTCAATAATAGAAAGTTAAAGGACCAGTACGAACTTTTAAGGGGCTCTATTGGCAGAGACGTAAATATCATGAAGCAAAAACACTTCATATTTGTTTGAGCTCTGAAAACATGTGACGATACTTTTTGGATTTTCGTGACTTTTTGATTAAAGAGAAGGAAAATGAATCAGCCTGAAATGTGCTGAAAGCAAAACAAATGCTGGTGTGACCTTGTGTGCAGCCCTGACTGATGAAACGAACGGCGCTTCTGTTTCTGAGTGATAACGTGAATACCTGGATACTGACTGAGGCATCTTGTTGGCTGCAGCCGAGTCTTTGTCGCTCCAGTCTTTGCTGCTGAGGGGGTCAGACAGGGGGTCGCTCATCTGGGTTTTAGGATCTAGTCCAGCCACTTCTTCACTCCCAGCCAACCCATCCACGACTGCCTCGCCCACTTCATCTGAACTCCACCTCCCAGAGTTCTTAGATGAAGTCCTCTCCTCCAGTGAGGCTTTGTGGTTTGAGTCGGGACGAGGGGTTGAAGACGAGGTGGGGGCGAGAGGGAGGGGACCGTGCATGGCTCCACCCTCTGAGCTTTCGCCACACAACAGCTGGTCTACAGTGCACGCCGCTTTGGCTGCTCCTCCTTCAGACCCAGATCCAGCTCCTTCACTCCCCTTCTCTGCCCCGTCTCCTGCATCGCTCCCAGGCTCCAGAGTTCCTCGGCTCTCTGAGGGGGAGAGCTCTGACCCCAGAGGAGATCTTGAACCCTCAGGCTGGGGGACGGGCTTCAGGAGCAGGGACACCTCTGCACTTTTCAGCAGGAGGCCCAGGCAGACAGTGAAGGGCTGGTGGTCTGCAGGAGGCTGGGAAGGATCCTTGCGGTCTTTCTTGGAGCCCATCTCCTCCAGGTCCTGCTGTAGCGTCTGCTGCAGGGCTTTGATGCTGCGCTGAAGATGCATCAGAAACACGTACTGCCGGTGGCTCACCTGAACACACACAGAGCAAAGTGGGTATTACACCGTATGGTGATGAATTACCAACTCAGTGGGTTATTTGTGATTAGTAAAGATTACAAATGAATAGAATAAAGCAACTTCTGCTGCAAATAAGCAGTTCTAATGACTTTGATAATCCCTTGACTTTCACTCAAGCACCACCAGCAGGTCACACTTTTCACATCCTCCATATCTACTATCTGCGTTTAATGTTTGCCATATTTGATAAATGACAAACATTTTTTTTCAAATATCAATCGTTATTTTAATTTCAGTGATAAAGGCAGCAATACAATTGTCATCCTTCACAAGATTTCTCCTCCCTTGTGGTGCGATGTATGACTTTCCACAAGTTAAATCAAATATCTGATGAGCAATAGCCAAAACATCACGCATGACTCACAAATGAACAGACAGAACACTGATCCATCGTCACAGCGCTGCTTTGTGTCTACAGTCACCCCCAATTTATACATTCACCAGTGAAAGAGTAATAAACAGTCCAGCTTTCTGAAAATTATAAGAATAAAAAGAAAAAAAACCTACCTGAGCACTTAAATGCTTCTGCACCTGCACCAATACATGCACAGCTGTATCTTTACTTGACGGTGACAAAGAAGAGGAGGAGGAAGGCAGACTGTCCAATGAGAGGGGTTTGTGGAGTCCGTTACTGGGTGGCAGTGTTGCATTGTTGCTCTGAGATGACGTCTGTGCGCCATCGGTACTGTAATACTCCTTTAGTAATCGCTTCCTCTGCAGACGTGCGACAGCCTCTCCAGACGTGCTCCTGGACAAACCTGACCCAGCAGCACCTCTGAGCCTCTCCTGATGCTGCACAATCTTCACAGGCTGACACGCCCACACGGTGAGGGGGAAGGAGTCCACAAAGGGCTGCGGCCGCCCTTTGCCTCCACGGGTGCCTTCATAGTCCACCCAGAACTGGGCAAAGTGCAACGCCCAAAAGTCCGTGGCGGCCGGCATTTTGAGGGCGTCTGTGCCCATCGTCGGCACCACCAGGCCCCGGTAGATGTCGTGGAGCCTGGTGTCTTGTTCGTGAGCGTGACGCTGGAAGACTGGATGGAGGAGGGGTAAGGAGGAGGAGGAGCGAGGGAATGAGGAGAAAGTGGGAGAGAAGTATGGCTCCTCCTCAAATGCTTGCAGCAGGGCCTCGAGGTGGGAGCGCGTGCAGTTAGCCGGGTGCCGGGTGTTCGTGGCCACCATTTCTGAGGTCTGCACTGAGATGGAGCGAGGCAGATCAGCGGGGCAGGAGGCGTCCCGATCGGTGGGAATCACCAGCTAATGAAGAGAAGGATCACAAAACCACATGAATACCAGAGAACACACACAAAGGTCACGTGTCCACCTTTCTGCGTTGCAGCGTACCTTGAGCATGAGGCCGTCAACCTTGATGTCGACGTGCTCGTCGGGTTTCTGCGAGTCGCTGAGCTTGTAGATCTCCATGAACTGCTCCAGACTCTGCCTGAGGTCGAGGGCGAAAAGGTTGATCCACACCAGGCTGCGAGGATCCAGAACCAGCTGGAGGGCGTTGAGCTGGACGTACAGGTTAGGACACGGGACTAGAGGAGTGGGAGGAAGTGGGAAATTTTGTGGTCATTTTGAAAACCTGTCAAAAATAAACCATGAAAATTCATTACAAAAAAGAGAAAAACCTCCAATTGTTCGTATAATGTTTCCTAATGGAGGGAATTTGTGAGGAATCCATAACATGAATTAACTGAGTAATTCCTCATTAATAGTGCTGAGCGTACTTCAGAAAATCAATGTCCTCTCAGCCACACAGCAGTCAATGACTTCCCTGCAGCTGAACGAAAGGGCTGAACAGATCCAGATGGGAGGTGAGAGACACGAAGTCCCTGCCAGAACGGTGGGCCTGGTGCAGAAACACAGCTACCTACACAGCTCACAGCCTACTAAATGAAGATTAAATTAGACGCTGTGTTAAAACACAGGAGTCTTACTGGGGTAGTCTTTTCC
The DNA here is from genome assembly GCA_037975065.1 of Chaetodon trifasciatus. NCBI lineage: Eukaryota > Metazoa > Chordata > Actinopteri > Chaetodontiformes > Chaetodontidae > Chaetodon > Chaetodon trifasciatus. The sequence continues at coordinate 329,227 of JBBMOE010000070.1, forward strand.
ATCTGGGAAGTAGTACTCTGTGAACTCCACATGAATGGCTGGCATCTCTGGGGGAAGGTACAAGGACTTCTTATTGCAAGAGATCATGGCCTTGGGGCTGGAGCGACGCTGATCTGCTGTTGACACCTGCGACACACAATAAGACACAGACAGTATTATTAAAAATTAGCAGTGCAGCTCTATAGAGTCTCAGTGTTCCCATATATGCAGGCTTGTAAGCCTGAGTGTGTTTGTTAGGGACCTGGTAAATGCTGAAGTCAGCCATCCTGAGAACAACAGAGCTGGACATGAGCTGGGTCTTGGGGCTTTGGGTGGGAGGAGGACTGAAGGCGGCGCTGGAGGAGGTGTTTATCTTACCTGTGGAAAAGGAAAGAGACGGACAGATAGAGAAAGAGGACACAAGAATGAAAACACAAAGACAAAGAGGGAGACAAACACAGCGGCCACTCAGTTCTCCAATGAGAAACCTCTGTGTCTTGCAAAAGGTGTGTATCACCGCACAAAGCTGTGCGCACACACACCGCGGTACCTGGCTCTAGACACCAGCAGCACTGGGCCGGAGGCTGTGTCTGTGAGCTCCACTCTAGGAGTCCTCCATCTGCCTCCCTAAGCCCTACTCCTCCTGCTCTGTCCTGACTTCCTAGAGGCCCATACACATCGTCCCGAAGGGACACTGGAGGACAGAAATGGTGATGTGCTGTGTGCGTGTGCATGGAGATACAACAAAAACATAAAAACACCCTGAACAAGCTGAATTACAGCTAGCGTGTGTGGTTACCGAGAGGCGGGGAACTGTGCGCAGGGGCCGGGCCTTGCTGGTCTCGAACTGCGCTCTTTAACATCTCCACGTTGGACTTGAACTCATCGAGCAGACTCCGTGCCCAGCCCTCTCTGGTCTTGGTGGCCTCGCTGTAGTGCATCCAGTGGACACAACTGTCACCTGGGGACAGTTGGAGAGGAGGAAAATTGGTCCATGACTTGTTTTGGTTCTGGTTCTGCTTAAAAAAGATGCTGTATGCTTTTCTTTTTAAATCGTGCACTTTCATTTTTATACTTGTGTTCTTCTTACTTGGTTTTGTATTATTTTTGTGACCGTTTAACTGCTTTAAAAGACAGAAATTCGAGATTTAAAAGAAAACACCATCATCTCAGTTCCCTGTCTTCCAATCTGCATAGAAGTTATGAGACGCCATCCCAGCTGCAGCTCTAAAACAGTCTGATGTGACACAACAACAATAACACTAGCAGTGGGTTTATAGTGAGGATGCAAGTATAGCATAGTAGTAAATAAGTTGCATTCACTTCATGACAAGCTGCTGTTTTTATCACAGGAGGATTCATACCTGCTCTGTGGAAAGGATAGTAGTCCAAAGTGATGGTGCTAAAGGAAAGCTGCATGGCTCCACCTGTTATCCTCTTGTTGATCACTGCACAGAGGGAAGAAAGAGTTGCAGTTGAAGCTTTTTTTGAGGGGGCAATGCAACATGAATAAAAACAAGAAAAAAAAAGATCTGCGTCTACGCTACCTTTGTCCTTAGCGTGGATGTCGTCACATATGTGCAGGTCGAGGTGTGTGATCTGGAGGTGGTGGGACGTCTCACAGACGTCGTAGGCACTGAACAGCTTGGCCATGGTTGCGCTCTGGTCAGCTGCTGTGGACGCCTGTTGGGTGCGCACCTGCTGGGCTGAGGGGGGCGCTGATGACACCTGGTGAACACGGGCACACGCACACGAAAAGGTGCAGACACCATGATTAGTGATGAAGATTTTGATTTCGATTTTTTTCTGAAGATTTATTTAGTCTGGTAATATTGCTGCTGGTGGTCATGCAATACTCAATTCTTCCAGCAGATGGCGCATTACACCAGACTACCAAAAACACACTGACCACTGCATGTTTCGTGGGATGAGGATGGGTGTGAATTTGTGTGGGAGATCAATGTACATTTTGTGAGTGTAAGTGTTGAAGAAGCAATAAACGGGACAGACTGAAAGACACTGACAGCAGCAGAGCGAGACGAAGATGCTGTTGGCAGACAGACGCCATATGGCATCAGGGGAATGACCGAGAAGGGCAGACATGATTTCCAGGGACGCAAGGACAAACTATCAGACCATGACGTGGCTTATCCACAGGGTGGAATTAGGGCATGGACAGGGAGAGGGAGGGGGACACGTTAAAAAAAAAGTGAAAAGAGTAAAGGAGACAGAAAGAGGGAGATAAACCAAATGTACAGAGTGAGAAAATAAAGAGAACTTTGTCCTCCCTGTGTGGATGAAGTCACTGTATTTGTGGATGTTTGTGTGAGTCGGTCATGCGTGCACCTGGTCTTCCGTGGCCATGCTCTTCCTCTGCTGTGCAGACTTCTCCATGGCCTCGCTGAGAGACTTGGCGTACTGCACCATGGCTTTGAGCTGCGAGTCTGTCAGCACCCAGAGCAGGTCGTCCAGGATGAGAATCAGCTTGGAGGCCACCACGTTGCAGTCCTTAATCTGCGTCAGGCAGAGGTAAAAACATGCATTATGCAGGTGGAGGTAGCCTGAGAGCTCTGTTAATGTAACGTGACACTCAAAGGGAAATTCTCTTATAGTGTGAGGTCTTCGTTTATAACCGGTAAGGATCAACTAAATTCACTGGAACTGTGCTGAACTGCTTTTTCATGACTCTGAATACTTTAAGCACACATTACATATTCTTTATCAGGTAAATGCCCAAGAAAATCCCTTTTTACAATGTGAACTTTAACTGCACTGTCAGCATATGTGGGAGTTAATAAGTTTGTGTTTGGTGATAAACGCTTTATTCAGCAGTCCTGTAAAAGCCTAAAGAAACAAATGGGCTTAATTACCTTTACAAAAAACTCTGTGCACTTTAGGCTGCATTACATTAAATCTCCACATGTGCAAAACAGACATTAGCAGTGTTTTTTGTGTAGGCGTTTGATGAATCGCTGCTGTTGGCCCTGCAGCCTGTCAGGCCACACAGAGGGATTATTGTTCACAGAGGATGTTGCTGAGAGCAGTCTGGGTTTCAAGCCTGGTCCATCAAACTTCTTAAAGTGAATCTATTCAGAGGATGTAAGTGTGTGTGTGTGTGTGTGTGTGTGTGTGTGTGTGTGTGTGTGTGTGTGTGTGTGTGTGTGCGCGTGTGGCTGACCCGTCTCTTCAGAGTGACTCTAATCTTGGATTGGTTGGTGATGAGGCGAATGGGCGCGCTCAACATCTCATGCTCAGCGCTCTGGATGGCGTCAGCCTCAATGCGGATCATCTGCCAGCTGATCTCCTTGAACGTCAGGATCTGGACCAGACGGACGCAGTAGTACAATAAGAAACCATGGCTGACACGACGTCTTTGTAGTCTTTCGAATAAAAGAAAGAAGAAATACTGACCTCTCCCCTCTGAGGGTCTTGGATGCGAGTGAATCGCAGGTCACTGATGCTCCAGCTGGTGTTGACGCTGTAGACCTGCAGCTGGGAGAGCTCAAAGGAGGCGTTAAAGGCCTTGGCACTGATCCGGATGACGATGGAGTTGATGGACAGCGACATTCCCTCTACCACCTTCTCTGCAAAGCCATATTCACTGGAGACAGACAGGTGGACAGACATGTTATACTGTATGTAATTACTAGTCTGTATTGAGCACAATAAATTACAAGTTCAAATATTTTAAATATGACAGAGAAAGGCAGATTATCTAGAACCACACACAGCACAGTGAAAACAGTGCTCTGGACAATGATACCTATTTCAGCCTATAGCCTATTGTTATGACAGTAGCATGGCTCCTTTAAGGAGCAGGGCAGTGTGTAGTGTGTGTATCGAGTGTGTGGTTGAGTGAGAGAGCGATGGTGGCTTTACTCGGAGCAGACAGGTGTGGAAATGGTGGAAATGTTAGCAGTGAAGCGGTCTAGTGGGAGTAAATGTACAGTGTTGGTTACAGTTTGCCCATGAATCAATGCTGCAGCTCCTCAGTACTCAAGAGGTTCCTGTGTTTTGCTTCCCAGCTGGGGGGTACAAGTGAAGGGGGTTAGGCCTGAAGTCAGCTGACCACAGTCTGGAGGCTGCAGCAGGAACCGTTCACACTCACTTAAGCTCCCACATTAAGCACATCATCTGATAATGAAAATATTTAAATACTAGTCAGAGTGATGAGTTACTCCCACTGGCTTGCTACTTGCGACACTTATTGCACGTTCAGTAACAAGATTTCACTTGCCAAATGGAAAATCTACCCACATTTGGTGCATGTCAGGTGTTAATTTTGGACTCTGTGTGTGTGTATGTGTGTGTGTGATGTTTTTTGTTCAAGTGTTTCAAACTTGTGTGAACCAATTTATTTCAATCCGAGTAGAGAGCGAGAAAAAATAACAACTGCAGTGCTCACCTTTGCCCTGATGCTGTTGCTATGGGAGACGGGCCATTGGGGGGGCGGGGCTCATCACAGGTACTCATCTCCATCTCCACTTTATCCAGGGTCTGCAAGCAAGTCATGAGCTTAACTTCACAATGCACGACCCATGACTTTTGATGCTGTCGTTGGCTGATTCACATCTTTGTCACCTTAGCCATAGCGCCTTTTGCACAGTCACAGGAGTCCTGTCAGGCTGCATCGGCCATTTCCCTCAATCTATTTGCTTTGTGCCTCATTCTAGTGTTTTTCCTCATTGGAAGATAAACGTGTCTGTCAGCTAATTACAATGTTAGACTGAAAAAGGCCAAGTTTTGCAAACTTTGCAGTACTGTTCAACTGCTGAATGGGGTTGTTGCAGCATGCTTAGCTCTTTGCCACTGGAGACGTGGAAGTCGCCAACATATTTTTCACGTACACACAAGAAGCAGCTCATCAGCTAAGATAAAACACCTTGAAACTCTGAACTGCTGTCTCTTTCGTAAAATTAATACAAGTCTTAACACAAGAAGCCTTTCATCGCTGTCCAGTTTACCTTCAGGCAGTAGCCTCTCTGACAGTTTACAGCCATGTTATCATTTGCTCTTCCAACTGTTTAATACAATAAATGTAATATTTTCACAGACTTAGCTACTGTTGATGGAGTGATAGCATTGTGTTCTACTGTGCAGTGACTACCAGCAGATTCAACACAGTGCTGTTGTGCTACCTAATCATGCTAAATGTCGGATTAATAATGTTGTTATTGTTTTGTGTTCCCAATATGTTTGTTGTGTTTTAATAATATGAGATATGAATTAAGACAGCATGTCAAAACTGTTGAGAAACACAAGGTGCTAGAAGTATATTTGAGGACTGTGGACCACATGTTGCTTTCAGGTTTTGTAGATTAATGTAAAATGAAGCGTATGTTCCTCCTGTTGTTGTTGGTTTCAGGCAGCCTGTGTGCTGGGAATTACAGCTACCTTGGGACTGGGACCAGCCTGGCAGTCTGTCAGCCTGACACCTGCGCCCTGCTCAGCAAGGTGGCAGCCATGAGGGAGAAGCTGGCAGCCATGACACGTACACAGAGCAGGCTCGAGGAAAACCTTGCCGCCGTGATGCGGAAAATGGCCACATTCGAAGCCAATTTAGAGTCCTACAAAAGCCAGGCCAAGGAACTCCGGAAGAGCTTTCAGGTACAACATGCGCAACAACAACTCAGGACAGCCCAACTCGGTGGTGCCACTGTCGCACAGCCAGAGGGTGGTGTCCACCTGTGACACCGTGGGCGATGATATCAACGACAGTGCCACCAGCGCGGCGGTGGTGCAGCTGAAGGCTGGAGACAGCATGTTTGTGGAGCTCTCTGCAAACAGAGTGCGTCTATAATGACAGCAATTATTGCAACACCTTCAGCGGTTTCCTGCTCGTCACCGTGTGATGAACCGCGTCACTTAACACGTGATTGAGGATACGTTTCTGCAGGAGCACAGGTGGTTAATCTGTCTTAACTGTGCAAAATACTAAACAATTTTAATTTTTTTGTTCGTTTGTGGCACAAGAAGATTCAATGATTTATGGGGAGACACTCCACATGAAGGAAGGTTTTTAAAGAGGAGTTTGTTCATATATCATTCATAGCCTTATTCATACATCAGTTTAGTGCAAGAAACAAGGTAAAAATTGAGTTTTTGATGGATGTCAGGTGCAGTGGGTGAAACTTACCAAAGAGATTGGATGAGTCTTCAACTTTGTCCATGGTATCTGTGAAGGAAAGCAGAAACAGCAGCATAGCTTTTCAGCCTTACAGTACTCTGATCCTCATAGCAAGCACTCGGCCTTTCAGTCCTCTCAAAATGCTGAATTACCAGCCAGTGGGACGTACAAATCAGATGAAACGCAGCCGCGCGACTCAGAATTAAATCAAGCCCAAACTGCAGGCGAGGTAGCTCAGAGATGAAGGAAGAAAAAGAAATCAATGAGTCTAGACTGAGTGGCAGATTGCTCCATTCAGCTCCAGAGCTCCATTAATCCTCAACATGCAGCCTCCTGATTCAAGCCTGCGTCAAATTATATAGCAAAAGAGATTAAATGCTTATGTTCACATGCTGTTTTTTTCCACGGAGCGACTCGTTCTTTGAGACGTCATAAATCAAGACGGCAGAAAATGCTCAGGCTTTACAGCTCTTATTGAATTGGAGACACGTTTTACTGGCCTTGATTCTCTGTCATAGGAATGCCAGGATGTGCCAGTAGGGGGTGCTAACTCAGGCCTGTCACATCAAAGCTGAACCATTTATCACAGCTTAAAATCAGTGTATTTATGAGTAATCAATAAATCAACTTTAATTTACTTAAATTTGACTTAAATGGCGATGTGAGAGTGTTGGGTTTAGTTCCCCTGTAACAGGAAGACTCAAAAAAGGGATGGGGATCTTACAAGAGAGGAAGTGAGATACAGATCTGTGTTCTCTTTTTTTTACCAGTTTAACAGTAAACAGTGTAACGCACAGTAAGCTGGAGGCAGGCGGTAGCACAGTGCTGTTCACTGAGAAATATGATGCTCCACACACACTTATTGTCAATGACGTGGGTTTTATAGTTGCAACACTGCACTAGTGTTACACACACAGTCGATGACACAGCAAACAAGAGGGCAAAGTGTAGTGAGTAACAACATGGGGATTCAAACGTGAAGACAGATGTGACAGAGCGGAGAGAAAACCCTGGGGTGGAGGAGGAAAAGAGGGGGTGGAAAGTGGACCTTGGTCTGAATAAAAGTCCAGTCACAAAGAAAATTACGCAGCTCCATTCACCGTTTCCAGGGTGTGTCACAGTCTGCTCCTGTACACGACACTTTGCTGGTGACCATGACCACATCAGGGGCCTCAGACAGCTCCAGCAGAGTGTGTGTGCGGTGCAAAGACTCTTTCAAGATAGATGATAATCGGTGTCTAGCTGGTGTGTTCATTTAAGTATCAGGTTGTCTGTACAGAGTTTATGCTGTTTTCTACGTTTCTATTGCAGGGCTGTACGCTTACTTTTGTAGGTGGTAGCACTGGTGCTAGCAAGCTAAAAAGTTTAGTAGCACAAAGAAAAATGTAGTAGCACGCACAGTTGGACAGTTAGTTAACGTGTTTATTGGCTAAATGAATTTGATACTGATAAGAAATTCTAACAATGTTGAGCAACAGTTCAACTGATTGTTTAACCATTTTTCTTCCACCTGAACACAACAGGATGAATTTAAACATTTTTAAACATGAAAAATCAACAGTGTTATATTTTCAATGCGCATCAGTGAACTGTCTGCTGGTCTGAATTAGATATGGCCGTCCGTTCGCCTGCCGCCATGCAATACTTACAAAACACTGCCTTTTTGGTCTGGTTCGAATACAAGCCAGGTGTAATCTTTAACCACTGAGGCTTGAACTGATTCATTTTTGGATCTGAGGAGACAGGCCGGTCCGATGAAGAAGCGACGAGTGACGAAGATTCAGCGTCAGACACCGTAAATGCTGTAGTAGTACTATTTTCCTCCAAACGGCATCTTTTATCCTCGTTGTCGTGACCTACCGAGGTAGAAACTACAGAAAAATACCTCTTCATTTTGCTTGAGTCTTCTTGTTATTCTCAGTTGTTGCGGTTGGTTTGTCACAAAAATGATATAAAAGTGGCAGTTTCCCAGCACAGATCAGCGAGGGCGGGAACGTTCACCCGGAAATGTAGTTCTTTTGTATTCGGATTGAGAAGGACAGTACACACTTAGAACTACAACTCCCATGAAGCATTGTTCCAACAACTGACAAATAGGACAAGAGACAGTAATATAGCCTAGTTTTCCCCACTATTTTTTTTAGACATGATACCAGTGCAACACCGTTGCACTTCTGCCAGTGGATGCATATTTCTCTTCACACAGAATGATTTTTAGAAGCAAATGCGACAGAAATTGTTGCACTGTACAGCCCTGTATTGATTAAACTGATAGTCATGAATATGATGTAACTTATATTCAGCTGATATTAACATGCATTAGTACAGTTAATATATGTACTATATATTATACTATAGACTTGCGCAACCTCGGAGAGACGTTGGCCACAATAATTCCTCCGCATGGATGAGAGGAGTTTGGTGGTCGTCACACATATTTTTCAAATAATGCTAAGCTTATCTACTCACTCCTTCATAATTACTATAGTGTAGTGTACTGTGTTGAGAGGCCTAACAATCTTCTCATGTAACTCTCCACCAGATAGAGAATGAGCATATGATCCAAAATGTCAAACTGCTCCATGAAAACTGACACATTCAGCATGTGACGGTGTCCCTCACCCTGATGGCGGCCTTGTTGCAGCAGACACGGTTGATGGCCAGCCATGTGGGCAGGTCCAGCAGGCTCTGGAGGACCTCCTCATCCAGCTCCAGGTTGGTCAGCTGGCCCTCACCCTTCAGCGTGCTCAGGTTGATTTTGTCCGGCGACAGGTTCTTAGCAAACCTGTGAGACACAGATGAGAAGTGCAGCTCTGAGCGTGGGAATATTTATGGAAGCAGGCTGTTGGCAAAGTGACAGGACGGCCAAACAAAACCCCAACTGTTAGGCTTTGTGTGTTGGACGAGAACAGAGGGGTGCCTTCCCAATGCAACACACACACACACACACACACACACACACACACACACACACACACACACACACACACACACACACACACACGTTTTTAAAAATAGTTTGTCATGAATATCGGGCATTATTCTTTCCAAAGAGAAAAAAAACAAGCAAAAACCGTTAACTTCAGAATGAACCATATGTAAGAACAAAACTCATGTCCTCTTAACAGCACACCCAAAAATAAGACAAAGAGACAATTCACTCAACGACAGGAATGGACATAAAATACGCAATAAAGTGACACCTGAGTTTACAAAACAATGTTTACTGGTTTGGTTTGTTTCCACAGTAACTGTTTAATCTGATAATGATAAGGGGGAAGAGGCGGGTCAGGTGTGTTAACCAGAGGTGATCAGGGGTTTGAAGTAGAAGAGTGATGTCCACCAGGTGTGTCCGGGGGCGTGAGGGCGGGGAACAGAGTGTGCAGAGCGGGTTGTGTGTTCCACATATGTGCATGACAGAAGTGGAAGGAAGGGGAGATGATATGAAGTTGCAAATGTCAACTTCAACGTGAAAATGGCAACAAATGAATCGGCCAACACTAACATGGCTGTCACAAGCGTTGTCCCCAGTGGAAACAAGACCCCAAACGAAGCCTTTGTTGGTCACTTGCTTGAGGTTTCTCATAGTGTGTGTGTATGTGTGTGTGTGTGTGTTTAGCAGCTATAGACAGACATGGATACAGTCACCCTGGTGTCACCCACAGGTTTCTGAAGAGCCATTGTGAAGCTCAGTGACAGTGGTGAAGGCCAACACCATCTTGACAGCGTTTGACTCCACCAAACTCCGGAATAATCCAAAAATGTGCAAAGAGGTGGAGCGCGGGTGGAGTTGAGGCAGGCTGAGTGAAGCCTGGTTGCTGAAACATGGCATCAACCAGCTATTAAAAGCAGCCCTGACCATAACCTAGACCTCATTCTAACCTAACCCTTAAAACCAAGTCAGAAACTTCAAACAGCTCTGTGAATGTCTGTCCATGCATGCTTGCACACACACACACACACACACACACACACACACACACACACACACACACACACACACACACACACACACAGTCCAAATGCATTATCCCTGCCAGGTTACGCCTGGTGGACAATAATGAAAAAACCTGAAATATACAGTGAGCTGCAGTAAAAGGATTTAAGCACAGTGGAGAGGGTTGTACAGCGAGAGACGAGGAAAAGGCCTTCAAAGGTCTGACACTACATCATATATTGGCATTCAGAATAACTACTTTGTGAGATCCATGCCTGAAAGAGCATGCGTGTCCACAGCAAAGGACAAAGTGTACCCAAACCTCTCGATAAGGCGTCGACGGTCACCTTCAATTAAGAGGCGTGAGCTCATATTGGTATTTATGACCTCACCGTCTCAGAGAAACACTGTGTATGTTTCAGTTCTCTGTAGTGATTCTGTGTGTTTTGTCTATTTGCTTTCTCTTAAATAAATAAACTTGAACACACACACCTCAGCGTCCGTGACCTAAGTGTTTTCTGCCCTCCCACAGTTTGATTACCGGTTAATAGTTAGCGGAGTGGCCAAATCCTAAATGGTTTATTGACTTGCACATCTCCGCAAGCCAGTCGAATGGAATCTCCTAAAAGAGCGACATTATTGATTTCATTCTCTAGCTGTTGAGAGCCACACAGTCTTGATCCTGAGACATGAAGACACGCAGGATACCCAACGCCCTCCTGGTTTTTACATGTTTGAGCACCAAGAAAACAGCCATGGTGGTTTGTGGTCACACAACGATGCAGCAAAAAAGAAGCTCGAGTCGAACAAGATCTGAACGAGTTGATAGTAATGTTAAAAAAAAGCAGACTCACTTCCCTTTAAACACACACACATACAGTACAGGTAGGTTTAATCTTGTTACTGAGCTAATCTCTCACAGTTAAAGCGTGTGTGTGTCTGTAAATAGGGCCAGATCAAAGCTCAGAGTTTCACAACTAACACACATTCCTCCTGACAGAGTGACCTGATTGTCACGGCCGTAACATCACGACAGGGAACCGAAGCTTTAGTACTTTACTGCGTCGATGCGCCGGGTTTCATTTCGAGTTCTTCGACATCAGCGGCGATGCAATACCTGATTTTTGGCAACAAACCATAATAATGATTATTTTTAGTTGAAGGAGGCTCCGTGCGTCGTGCAAACTGGTGTTTCAACAGACAACTGGGACAGAATCTGGAAAGATGACGGTACTTGGGTGCCAATTTGATATGTATTTCAGCTCTTAAGGATTTTGATTTTACAAGTATTTCGCTTTTTGTTTGCTTTTTAAATACAGGAACAAGTGTAAAAAGTTGAATCATGCACTTCTGGACTGTAAAACATGAGTCATATTTCCAAAAACAATGCCCGTCACATGTCGGTCAGTCCTTGAGTTTTATTTTAACAGCTCTAAATAAAATAAAGTCACAGGTGCAGCATGAAGAGCATGTGCATTATCAGCTATCAGCCAGTGGTGATGTATGATTGTGGGCCTCTCAGTAACTGGATACTTGTAGGGACACAAAAGCTTTTTGTTCTTCTGCTCTGAGTCTTCACTGATGGACGGCTACCTGGAGACACAGCAAGCTGCAGAGACTCAGTATCTGCAGTGCGAGAGAAACTCTGTCCGGTGAGCAATGCTTTGTGAATCAGCTGCCCACGTTTTAAATGATTCAGTCTGTCAAATTCCTGCCTCTTTCCACTCAACACCTTCTTCTGGCGCCGTCAGATTCTTCTCTAATTCAACATCCCTGTAAATTATTCAGCGGCGGCAGCAGACATAAACAGAGACTCGGCACAGCAGAACAAGAGAACAAGGCAAAAAAACATAGTCTCTCACAAACAAAACGAGATTAATATCACGCACGTACGCTGGCATGGGCATACACACACTCGGAGACAGACACACACTGAGAGATAGGTGTTGTTGCTGAAGCGCGTCAGCCTTGTGACCGGTGAAATATTCATCCCTGCCTGCTGATCAAGTATCAAGCCGTTAGCCAGCTAACTTCGCTCACTCCCTTGCTCCTTATCCGGCCTCTTGGTCTCCCTTGGGCCACCTCTTGCTTCCTCTCCCCTTGTTCCAAAGTCATAAATAAACCAGCACTGTAATCAAATAATAAGCTGCTGATCGGCTGTCTAATACCAAGGCCGCTGAGGCTAAATAAGCTAAATTACACACGCCGACAGAACCTACTCATTGTTGAGAACAACAGCGGGAGGCAGAGGGTATTGAGTTCACACACAACGACATCTTTCCCCTTCATCTCGTCAGCCATTATTCCAGCCGGCAAGGCCGAGCGCACCGGACCGAATCCAGGACCATAAAGAGATCAGGACTAGCTACTGACCGGAGAGGAGCCTGTCACACATAAAATTAACCTCTCAACAATAAAATCTGTGCACACATTCCTCTTGCAGGGTCAGTTTATCACGTTACTCATGTCTGTTGCCTTTGTTCAGGGAGAGATGATAAAATGTGGATGAATTACCATAAATGAGTCACGATGAAATAAGCAACAGCGCTGGTTTGTTGCACAAGCCTGTTGTTCTTAAGTACTTAATACATCGATTTTTCTTGTGTGTATTTCGACTTAAAGATGTCTGCAGCAGCAGGCTGATGTCTCAGCTTCTTTCCATTCACCACAAAACACTGCGAGCAGACTTCAGTCCGCCACTCTTTATGCTGATGTCTGTGGATCCTGTGAATGGAAAGAGGGAGACTCCCAGCTTTTTCCTGCCCTGACGGTGTCTTCGTGGCGCAGCTTGATGACATCAGTGCCAGAAAGAGAGGAGCCTGAGGGAAGACGGCCAGAGTGACTCAAGCCGATGAGTGGCTTGTTTTTAGCAACCAAGACTGTGGCGACGTAGCAAGAGAGAGAAAAAAAGAGAATGAAAGACACGGAAACTCAAGATGAAAAAAGAAAGAGAGGAGGCATCCTCCTCTGGGATTTAGGAATGTGGTTTTCCACAAGAAAACAAAAAGGGATCTGGGATGACAACACAGTCTTTCCTGCCAGGGCTCATTTGACCAAGCAGCAGGCTTGGCTCGACAACAAAAATGGAGAATGTGACATTTAAATGGGCCTTAAATCCTTCACTGGCCCATTCAGTGTCGACAGGAGGGTGTAATGAGTCTGCTGCGGAAAAGCCTGACAGCTCTTCTCAGCAGAGTCAGTATTCCTGAATGGACATGGAGGCACTTTACACACCAGCTGACAAACAACAGACAGCCACTGAGGACGCTTGTGCTAAACGTGACAATCCAGTGAATTCAAATGAAACAACATTAAAGTGTTTCTCAAGAACATGTTGGTGGTCAACAGACTTCATTCTGAAACGAGCCTCTCTGATATTTTGATATATGAAATGTAATCTAGTGTTGCTGTTTGCAAAGTATATTTTTACTGGCTTGTCAGGGATCATGTGTTCTCTCCTCCTTTACTGCACTCCTGTTAGAGGCCAGCAGCACAGCAGGACTTGGAGGCAGTCCACCTGCAGTGTGGGACAGCAGGTAAACCTTAAAACGACCCAGCCTAAAAATAACACCCACACACACGCGTGATCCTCTTCTTCATTACCAGCCTGCATCATCGTCCGTCTCTACTCAATATTCACATTGAGTAATATCATTCTGAGGAATCTTCGTTGACCTTGAAGCTTGATTGAGGTGGATAGCAAGAATATAATCTCACAGTCCTTCAAAAACTTCTTTTACTGTTGGATGTCTGCAAAGCTATAGAAAAAAAGGTAATCAAGGAGTTACAAAATGCCAAGTGGGCTGGTTTGGTTTCAGAAGCCGTGGGGTGATGCAATGAAGGCTGAGTTGTTTAAGTTCCCTCTTAGTGGAAATCGCACTCTTACCCAGTGCTAACAAATTGATCAACGCTGGCTAGCTACTTAACGTTTTGTCCCAGAAATCATGAAATCATCTCGACAGATAAAAAATATCATCTGTCAGGACTTCAGAGGCTCTGCAGCATTTCATGACCCTTGAGCAAATCACGTTTTTAAAGTTGTTAAGTTGTGAGAAGACAAATAAATGGTAATGCTAATAAAAAAAGCTACTGAGTTATACACTTAAGCTAAAAGAAAGTTGGTTTTTTTTTTACATAACATATTGTCAGCAATGGTAGGAGCATATATCATGCTGAAAAAAAGCACAAACGTGTTGATGAAACACTTATTTTTCCTTTGTCTCAATTTGCCTGCTTTATGGCTGCTGTGGCATCAAAGCTCTTTGCAAAGTGGTGATGACAAAACTACATTACGCAGCCGTAACCCAACAGTTATTAAAAAGATTGAGTCATCTTAATGCTATCATGGAGAGATTACTTGAATTACACACACCTACAGCGGCACACAAACTCCTCCAAACCACCTCCACACAACACGTCAACAGGGACGCCACTTCAGCAACGCGCAGGCAACATGTCAAAGTGAAGTGAGTTGATATTGGCAGCGAAGGGCCCCGCAGCCCTGGAATATTCATGACCCCGTAGAGACAGAGAAAAGGTTAGCGTGAAGGAGAAAACAATCCGAGGCCCCAGCGACACCGCAGCGAGGATGCCAGGGCGCAGAGGGACTCTGGTCAAATGTCGCTCTCTCACACCAACGTATAAAAACACACACACGCATTTCACAGCTACACAATGATGAGACACCCACAGCTAGGCACTCAGTCATGACTCATGCCATAATAGCCTTCCCACCAGCAGTGAGCGATAAGACAGAGAATAGTGGAGTTCATCGCTGTGGTGCATCATCACGCAGCTACTGCAGGATGGAAAGAGCCAGGCCTAAAGAGGCCCATGATGACAAACACGATGGCAGAGATGGACTCATCTCTCACACCCCGATGGACACTAAACCTCCACTGATGAAAAAGTGAGAAAATTATATGCATGCAATGGAGAGCATGTTCATAACACTGGTGTTACAATCCCTCATGCTCAGCCTCAGCTGACTCAGAGCTGAAAATGGTCCCCTGAACTAACCAGTCTCCTCTTTACTGACTGAAAATGTAATGGATGAAATTCTTGTGGGATCGGTTGGTGGCTCTAAGATTACCGATAATCATCTTTATTACGTCGAATAAAACACTACCGCTGACAGAAGGAAAACTGAGTCTTGGACTTGAATGCTACTCGTTCAACATTCAACCCTAAAAAGGAGAGGAGAGGTGAGCAAGGCTGTGTCTGCTAAATGTCCTGACTTAACCCCCGAACGGACCTGCATACCAGCCTGACTATAAGTATAATCTCCCAGGTCATGAACTCTTTCCATTAGAAGGGAGTGATAATCTTTTCAGTCTCTAAAGGGGCCTGTTCTGGGTAACTTTGTCTATCGACAGCTTCGCTTTATGCACATCAAGCAAATTTCCCTCCACCACTCAAAATGTCCTCATTCCCCTGTGACTGAGGATGTGAATTATGCTGTCTGCACTCTGCAGGACTGTTGAGCCGTAATCTTGTGACATTAATGAGGAGCCATTTACTCTGTAGCCAGGATGGTATGGAATACATAGGGCAGGGGTCATTTCAAAGCCAAAATGCACTCAATGCACAATGCACAACCTGCATAAGGTGTTCCTTCCATCTAGCTAAAAAGAAAGGACACTCCATGGATGCATTTCACTTATCTTATCTTTGTAAATTAAATATCCTTGGATTATGAAGGGTATTTCAGACAAAACAGGAGATTTGAAGATGCCACCTTGATCTCTGGGAAACTGCCTTTTGCCATTTTCAGACATTTAATCGAGAAAGCCTGAATGGCTCTCAGTTAAATGATGAATTGAGAAAAATGGCGACAATCAGTTACAGCCCTAAATGCATTTATTTAACATGAAAATAAGGAAATAGGGCGTGGGAGTGGAGGACAACGAGAACAGAAAGATGGAACGAGGGGCGGAAGTGAGAAAGGAAAGAAGGAAGGAAGGAATGAGGAAAAGTAGGCAGGAGGGATGAAAGTAAGCCATTTAAAGCCTCCTTCTCTCTAGAGTGCCATTTGGGAAATCATTCTCTGCCATTCATACAACGTCTCATTCTTCAACTGGAACACCTGTATTTAAGCTTATGCATTACAATGCCTATCAGCTCCATGATCCTTCTCTGCAGCTGAGCCTGACCTTTCACCTCCCTGTGAAAGCAAGGGAAAGTCTCTCTTTTGGGGGAACAAAGTAGAGAGAATGTGACCAGGCAGGCCTCACTGTGTTCAGCCATTTCTCCATCCATGTATACGTGTAATGTGATCTTGCTCTGTCTGGCTGTGGGCCAGAGGTGCTGTCGATAATCTAAACCTGTCTGCAACGCAGACAAACACACATCTTGTCACGCAGTCACCCCCAGGGGCTACCTCAGCTCTCACGTCAGGGAAACACCGAACTCATGCACACCAACAACCCAGCCATGTCACTTAACATTAACAAACTCATCCTGGCACACCAGAAGTCACACACAATGCTTCTTCTAATAGCTCACATTGTACAAAAAGGCCCTCCCAACTAGTCTAATATGTCGTGCATGCCTCAGCGCACTTGTCTTGGCCAGAGGAGGAACAGCCATTGTAGACTTCTGAGTCAACGAACTGTGAAGATATGGTGCCGCCTCACACTAACAGACTCATCCTGGTCACAGACAGCGCTGCACAGACGTGTGTCCTCTGCGACTGTTCAGCATGGAGGCTGAGCTAACATGTTGACACCCACAACACAACCTGTAGCTGTGTAAGCACACCTACAGTGTGTATGAATAATCTCGCTAGAGGTGCAAACTATTCCTGGCTGGTGCTGATGAAGCAGCACGAGACAGCAACTGAGCAGATAAAATCTAACCCATCCTCGAGCTAAATCACCCAAGCATGCATAATGACGGTCTAGTGTATTTGCAGCCGTACATAAGGTGCTGCTGATTATTCTGACACCGGCACTTTCGCCGTGACATCACCGCACCGAATGAAGCGGGATTGGCTGACCGTCGGGCAGGTCAGCTTCTGCCGCTCGGCACCCGACCAATCAGGCCAGCGCAAAGAAGATCAGATGACAAGCCCAAAGACAGATGACATCACAATTCTTCAAGTCATTTCCTGTCAATGTTGATGCTAACGCTGCTGAGGGCATGCACAGTCATCTGCACAAGCTCCTGCTTCAACACACACATACACACACAGCACAAGGAGACACAAACACACAAGTTAGAGTACTAGGACAATGAAGGGCATGCTGCTCGCAGGGCTGTGTGTTGCAGACAATGTAAATCTCGGTTGTGGCGCTATTAGGGATGCACATTTTGGATTTTTTTTATGACCGTTAACCGACGCCCTTTAACGATTAATAACCGTTAACCGATAAGATTTAAATGCCCTTCCATGCTGCCATTCCGACATTCCGTCATTCCGACGATGCACACACGATGCACAAACACATTAAATCCGTCATTTACCGCCAGCTGCAGTGTATGTGCAAAACAGGGGATCGAGTCCCAGCTGACCCGTCCGGGAGAGTTGGCTGCCACGATGTTGCGCGCGTTGTCGTGGACGCATGCGGACACTTTCCCACTAAGTCCCCACGTCTCCACTGCATCAACCAGTTTAGCTGTGAGGTTATCAGCTGTGTGTCTACCTGGCATGCTCTGCGTTAACAGGACGGCAGAATTAACTTTCCAGTACTCATCGATATAGTGACATGTAATTGTCACGTAGCTCTCTGTTGTGAGCGCGGTCCGGTACATGCAAGTCGCGTTTTACCCCCATGAGTTGATTGAATTACGTAGCTTAAAAACAAAATTGACCGTTAGTATTAATCGGTTAGAGTTACTGTTATCGGTTAACGGTTAAACGGTTAACCATGTGCATCCCTAGGCGCTATGTATGAAAATGAAAGACAAAGCAATCCTAAATACCATCAAGGTAGTAACCAGTGACTGACTGATTAATCACAACTCAGTCACCACAAAGACTTCTCTCATCAAGAGAGACACCTTTGTGCTTTTCCTTGTAAAGAGTGCAAACCGGTCCACCTGCATGCTGATGAGTTTTTTAAACACCTGGTCACCTGTGACCTGCGTTATAAGTGTGACAGCTGTCATTTCTTATACCTCATGTGAGCATTGTCCACCTTCACTTCTAATTTACTGTGACTGACATTATTATTCAGTACACTTTGCTGTTTGAAAAGCAGCTGAAGGTGTGAATGTGCTCTGTTTAAGGTCATTAGCAGGTTAGTCCGTGGGAGGAAAGCAGTTCTGCATGTTTTAAGATCTCCCCCTGGAACAAAACAAGGAAGTAGTCCATTGAAAGTCCCTTGAGGGACAGTGGAAAATAATAAATAATAGATGTAAAGCGGGTCAAGCTGGATGCGCCCCATAACTGCAAGACATTAAAAAAATAAATGGGGCCTTACACAGCAAGTGGTAGCGCCATTACACAGATCCTAAACCAATATTAAGGTCATTTATCTCGAGGTGCGTAAAAGGGAGCTTACCGGTGCCACAAAATGCTTAGAAACACGTTTAACTAAGGCGACAGTGAAGCAAGTTTCCCTCTATAATTGATGTGTGCCGAGGGTCTGTGGACCATGTGTGGTGTCTCACAGGAAGGCACAGTGGTGAAAAGATCACATAAGCAGGGTTAAAACCCGTGTAAATAAACCCGCACCCCGCTGAAGTGCCCTTGCGCCACTGAGTGCAATCCGATCTGCCTTCACAATTATAATAAGCATTACTTTACACCACATTTAAGTCTAGTCACTTATCTGGCAGTTTTATGATGTAAGTTTGTGTGTTTATTCGCTACTAGTAATTAGAGGATATTTTCCTTCAGGGGAAGACTGAGATTGCCGTTTAAACAATGTGACTCAGCCACTCGTTCAACCTGCTAAACCAAGTGTTAAAGGATTAGCCCTCCACTAGCTAACTACCATGTTAGCAAAGTTAGCTGACGAGCCACGACTCAGGTCAGAGGGGGGTACGTCAACTGAAAACGCAACTGACAGCCTGACAGACAGCAGGGACGCGAGCTAACTAACCGAGGACACATTTTCTTCCCTGTCCAGCAAACATTAAACTTGGTTTTCGTGTCGTCTGTCGCGTTAAACTAACCGTTTTTGGTGATAGCTAATGTTCGCTAACGTCTGTCTAACGGCTGAATCCCTCCGTCGCCCCTGTCTCTCCACTCCCTGTCTGCTAACGTGAACCGTCGCTCAGGACTGACCTGGAGAGATGCTTCAGGATCTGTTTCTTGATGAGCCCGGCCATGGCCGCACAAATCCGATATCCGATCCGTTGCCGGTGTGTCGGAGCTGTCTGGCTAGCTGGCTAGCCGAACCGCTAGCTTTTCCCACTCGAGGTATATAAACAGTTCAAATTCTCATCCCCGTGTCAGTCTTCATGTTAACGGTGTTCCCGCGTCACTCTCTGGGAGATGAGGGAGTAAGGGCGGAAAGACGACATTTCAGACGTCCGAGGGACAGCCAGGCGCGGAGACAAAGCATATCACGTTAGGCCATTTCATGCAGATATACTGATAAAGCTCCAAAACGCTCCTGATCTCTGCAATATCACACAGCGAACACCTGGAAACCGCGTCGGAAGAACGGCGTCTGTTGTCACGGCGTCTGGGCGGGGCGTCGCGATGCATTCAGGGTTTGCTGGGACACCGGTCAACTTCAAAGTGTGGATGGAGAGAAAGCAGGTATTTATTCTTATAGGTATACCGGAATCTTTTCAATACAGGTATTTTGTAAATACAGTTGTTTCAAATTTTTTGAAATACCTTCACAGTGAGTTGTTCTGGGTCCTTTGTTGATCTTAAATAGAGTTTTAGAGAGAACACAAAGACATATTGCAATTTTAACTCAGCACTGATCCTACAATAGTTTATTATAAATTGATTATAATTGTTTTAAATGTATATATTGTTTAATAATAATGCTTTTGTACACATTTGCCCAGGCATTGTGGATGTGGTTTCAGGGGGTTATCCGCTTTCTCAGCGTTTGCTCTCACCATAAAACGCTCTTTTACTGACATCTAGCGTTTAAGCCGAGGAAGTGAACATGCTTTGCCGTTGTGGAAAAGACCTTGAATGGCCTTATCTTTTACATGCATGGATATCTTCTTTTTTCGGTTGGCGGATACTGTATTATAATTTGGAATAATATAAAAAAAAAACATAAAAACTTAAAAATGACTTGATTTTCTACTAACTTTTAGAGGAAATTTGCACGAGGATATCAGAAAAATATCATAGGAACTCAAATGGTGATATCACAAAATCATGCACATATAAACAAAACTATTACCAAAGAATTTTATTTGCAAACAAAATAAAAGGTCTGCAAAAATGATTTAGTCATTGTTGTAATGAAGGAAATTCAGTGACTGTTTGCGTCTTTGTCTGACAGTGGACATGGAAGCCGTGATGTCAGCTGATGAGTCTCACTGTGCGGGGTTTTAACAGCAGCCTGCAGCGCTCAGACTTCAGCTGCCACGTATGAAAGGAGGAGCAAACTGGAGGGAAGAGGCAGCCCCTCCCTGCACTGTCCGCTCCAGAACCGCTTGCACAAAGTTTGCATCAGCGTTTCAGAATGGAAGCAGCATTTATGAGCGTGTGTTCCAGCCATGACACATGTCACAACAGGCGGCTTTATCTCAATTGCGCACAGATTGATTTCAGTTGAACAAAGATCCGGGCTTGGTTAAAAGTTTTGTCCCATGTGGTGAATCTGTTTGTCCTTTCATTTTCTCACTTCAAGTTACTTAAGAGATTAAACTAAGCTCATGTTCATTTACATAGGGACCTTGTGGAACACCGAAAAAGCTCACTAAATTTGCTTAAACCACTTTTTTTGTGTAACGCTGCTGTTACACCAGAGAGATGCTCCTGCAGAAACTTCACTCTTATCTTTAGGGTGGATGATAAAAATAAAAATTTGGATCTAGTTTCTGTTGCAAAAATAGATCACGATCACCAAAAAGTGTAAAAGCAGCAGAAATCATTCATTCTTTCCTGCTGTTTTGTGTCATTAAACTGGACCCACACAGAGACTGGAGTTTCACATGGGACAACCCCCATCCGCATACCTCGACGCGAAAAGCCCCGCGGAGAGCCACGACGCGCTCACTGATACGCTGCTGGTCCGGTTAGTGGGCCTGGACTAGACACACTCTCCATCCACGACAGCAAAAAGTCCAGCAGCTCTCACATCACACAGATTTCCAGCGAGCTCCCACTGACGATGACTGCGAAAAACCGACACAAGAACAGCTCCGCCGAGAAGAGCGGCGCGTCCAGCCAGGATGACGCGTCGAAGAAAAGCCAAAAGAGCACCGGTAACGGGGTGAGCGGCCCCGCACCCCAGGGGCCACGGTCAGGGAGCTGCCTCGGGCTCGTTACCACCGCTGTGTTTTATATCACGCTACTGGGCGCTGCAGGGTTTGGTGCTTTTTATTTGCAGCAAGTCGTGGAGGAAATCCGCCAGGCGAGCGGCAGGCAGGAGGAGAGCGCACGGCAGAGCGCGGAGCTGGGCACGAAAATGGAGAGCGTCGTTCAACAGGTTGGTGGAAAATCAATGGGGAGAAATCATGTGAATGCCATTAGCAGGGGTGCCCAAAAAGTTTCAGAAGTCCCAATGACATCCAAACCTTGTACAGGGAATATGAGATGACTTTGTGTTCAATTACATAACTGCCCGTAAAGTTGTTGTACTTCATGTACTGTTGGGGGTTGGGAAGGTTTGGTGGTCCACAGTGATGGATTTGGTGAACGCTTTACTCTTTTTCATTGAGCAAAAGTCCAATAAGTCGAAGTCAGACTTTCAAACCTGCTGGAAATGAATCATTTCTCATCATTTGTTTTCTATTTTTTAATGTTTTCTTTTGTTTGGGAGCAGATCAAGCTGCACAGGGCACAAAGGGACACGGTCACACTTTGATTTATGAAGTACAAACACTGGAACATCAGCACTAACGTCAGCCTCTTTCGCAGGACTTAAAACTGATAAAGATTTACATGATTTGGAAATGCATTTCATTGTTCTGTGTTATTACCTGCAAACCAAAGCATCTGCTGGCTTGTGTGATTGAAGCCCTCTCCTGTTTCATTCATTCTCTCCTCATTCTATGCTGGTCCTCCTGAACTGTCCTCAGGATGTGGAACAGCTGTTAACAGGCACCACTGCTTCAATTATGTGAGGCCTCAGCTCATGTTTAAGTACAGGTGCAACAAGTTTGATGTGTTCAATTACTTCGGGTGTGAGCTCAACCTTAAAATAGTACCTATAATAAAAGTAATACTGAGGAATGATAATTCCAGTATGAATATTAACCATGGCGTTACCACAGCCATAAAAAACATTTTTTAATCTAGTTGCTGCATCATCTTTTCCTCCCTCGAGTAAGAAGATGAAATCTTATTAGATATTTACTTTTTAAGTTCAGCCACAGTTCTGTATAAGTGCCTTTTCAAACACAGGAAAAGCTAGTAAGTGGACCCTGAGTTAAGATTAAAAGCAAAAATTTACTTCAATAATCATCTATCTGTGCAACAAAACACTGTGTGTATTGGATATAATATGCAAAAGTATTCAAAATATCTTCAAAGTTCATTCTTGAACTCCGAAGAATTAAGTTTGTTTTGCAAAATAATGGAACCTTGAGTTAGGTGGACCACAAAAAAGCACTTCCCTGAGCTTTCAACCAAATCACATGGCCCTCATCAGTAAATGTGTGCGTCTCAGTAGGCTGAGGCAACTCTCAACTGGACTCAACTCGCTGATGAAGACCATGAGACGCTATTGAAAGCTCAGGTCGAGGTTAGTTAAGGGGACTCGGTGAAGAATATCTTTTCAAACTGCAAAATGCGGTTAAACGTGAGGTTTGGTTGCACTTATTTGTCAGTGCCCACTGAAAACCAAGTATCTCCAGATTTGGATCATCTGAAAAATGCTCAAAGCTGAAAACAGGGCTGTTTGTTGGCATCTGAAAAGTTTTGGAGATACATGGTTTTTACAGGACACTGACAATGTGCAGTTATTGTGCATTTTAGGGTTCAAGTGTTTGTGTGTTAAAATGGATGAAACACACTTGTGCTGTATGCTTTCCTTGTTGCACAGGTGGAGTCTCTGAGGAGTGTTGTGGACGGACTGGAGTCATCACTGGGCATCACACGGGTGGAGCTGGAGGGAGCCATCAGCCGGATGAAGAGGGGCGAGGTGGAGACCAGGAGGGTGGAGGAGGCCCTTCAGAAGCTCCAGAACGATCTACTCAGGGACCTTTCAGAGGGCATCAAAGAGGTGAAGGAGGCCCGAGAGAGGGACTTCTCTTCTCTGGAAAAGACTGTAGAGGAGCGTCTGGCTGAGGTGAGTCAGTCCATCGCCGCCAGTGTGGCGGAGTTCACCGAAGCGCAGGGCGAGGCGCAGAGCCAGCTGGCCGATCTCAAGGCCCGTCTGGGCGACATGGAAGACCCTACGCTCATCAAACAGGAGCTCTCTGCCATTGTTGATGCCGTCGCTGAAATCAAAACGGCCAAAGAGGATACTGACACCTCAGCAAACTCACTCAGGGAGCAGATAGGCACCGTGAGGGCAGAGCTCCAGACTCGCAACCAGGAAGTAGCCTCGCTGTCTCAGGAAATTGACACAGTGAGGTCAGTGATGCAAGAGACTGTGGGGAGTCTGAGGCAGTCGGTGTCTGCAGCAGCGGCCGGCGTCCAGGCTCTGACGGAAAAGAGCACAACGCTGGAGAGCAGCGTGGAGCAGGCGGGCGACGTCGCCCGCAACGCGGAGAGGCAGGCGAACGAAGCGGCCGCTCAGGTCAAGAAACTATCAGACGACCTGGAAGCCAGAGTTAAAGCCTCAGAGGAGAGCGGAGATTCGCTGTCGGCATCGGTGTCAGACATCACCAGCAAAGTGGAATCGCTTCTCAGCAAATACGACAGCCATGAAAGCACTCTGGCTGCACAGGGGCAGGCGGCGGAGAAGGTCAAAGCTGGCTTGGAGCAGGACATGGAGGCACTGAAAAGCAGCCTGGGGGAGCTCCAGTCCAACATGGCCGCTCTGGGCGACGCCCAGGCCGAGCTCCCTTCGACGGACTCCAGCGTGGGTCAGCAGGTGAAGGACTTGGAGGAGAGGCTGGCCGCCCTGGAGGGCAGCAGCAGCGTGAAGCCGGAGCAGCTGCAGAGCTTAAGAAGCATGGTAGCCGGCTTGGAAGCCAAAGCAGCCAAGCTAGAAGGCCACGATCAGGCGATTTCCACCCTTCAGAAGGCTCTGCAGGAGACCACAGAGACACTGGCGGGCTTATCCCAAGCCAAAGACAAGAAGCAAAAGTAGGGATTTTGAGGTAGTAGTGTGACATCAAGATACCAAAACAAGGACAATATCGACTCCCAGAGGGCGACCACATCCCACTTTTCCTGTTTTCATGAAGAATTACTTCTCAAACTTGATGGTTGATGTTGCACATGTTGGTAGAAAAAGTAGCCAGTGTGAGGAAAAACTGGTCGGGGAGCTGAGACTGCTGATCTGTGAATTCAACTCCACATCATTCTGCACTGTAGTTTTCTTTTTTTTTTTCTTTTCGAATGTTTTGTTCTGTTAAATTTTACGTGCCGATGCTGTTTTTTTGAAAACCAAACGAATGCAATAATAAGCTCCTTTTGAGCACTCCTTTGTTTACTCACGTTTTTTTTTTTTTAAGAATAAAAACTCTCGTTGACCCAAAAGCTGTGACGAGTTATTTCTTGGTGTGAAGTGATGATTTATTGCTCTGGTGTTGCTGCGTTCACTGTCACATCATAGATGATCTGTTGATTGAATGAGTGGGAGTGAACTGATAGGCGTGATACACCCCAAGGGCTGTTAAAATCAAGCTCAAACCCAACAGGAATTCCATCTCAACTGCATAAAACTTTTTTTTAATCCAACAGCCAGAGTTTATTGAATTAACCTCTCACACAAAGCAGCAGCACGACACATTTCACATGTAAAACCAACGAACACTGAGCGCCACGCGCTGAACTCTTTCATGTGCAGACAGCAGTGACAGACATGTCATTTTCCTCGTCCAGGTGCTCTGCAGAGCTATGCTTCACCTGAGGCCGCGGCTGTGCGAGCACTTCAAAGTGATCTATTTTGCTGGAAGACATTCGGGCTTGTAGAAGAAAATGGTTTCAGGTTTATCTTTTCTTCGAGCTATCGTTCGTGTAGCCTGATTGAAGCGCCCACCGAGAGCTCGGCTGAGACAAACTGTTTTACGTTAATTAACAGACCTGTGTGATTAAATCTTTGCCGCCTTGTGAGGACCAGCCCTGCGAGGAGTCACACCTTTATGACCAGCTGCTCTTCCTTTGGTCCTTTCATCATTACAGCAATCTGAGTAACACTGAAGCTCAATCTGTTTCATCCAGGAAGCCCAGTAATCAATTCACCTTTAGCTTTGAAACAATTGTGTATTGAACTTACGGACATCAACTCAGACATCAACCCGCCCCC
>JBBMOE010000070.1:355102-460027 GCA_037975065.1 Chaetodon trifasciatus
TACTGTTTCCTGTGAGCTGTATTTAATCCTGACCAAAAACTCACTCTGATTACACCTCTGTAAAATCTATAAAACTCACCTGAACCAGCTACAGAAGTGGACCTGAAGGGTCCTTCAACAGACCTTAACAAACTGAGTAACACAGGGCAAACAGATCAGAGGAACTGATTTACAACATAATTTTAGTAACAAACGAGAATTTCAAGTCTTGAAACACCACATTGGAAAAGGTGAGGAGCTTTTGTCGGGGGTCAATGAGCCAAGAGTCAGATGTGTGACAGAAACATCTAGCCTGGCTCTGTCCAAAGGTAGCAAAATCTGGCCAGAATTACCCCAAAAGCTCACAAATTAGCATGCTGCAGTATATCTTGATTGTTTAATAACTATAAAAATCAAAAACAGTGAAAGCAACGATTCACAGCTTTAGGGGGGGGATTATCTGATGGACTGTTTCAAGACTGGGACCAGTGACTGCAGCTATAACCCAGTAACAGGAGTAGGTGTTTCCAGTCTGCCAGCTGCAGCTTCATATTTTCCATACAGACATGAGACTGAGGGACGAAACTCTCTTACACCAATATAACGTTCATATTAATGCCAAAACATGACATGAGTCTACATTTCCTCCACATTTCCACACCCTCTGAAACATGACGCACACCCAAGAAAATAATGTGTGTATGATTGTATGTGGATTCAGGTCAGAACGTGGCAGCAGAATCAGTTCATCAGGACAATAAACCGGGTAAGTCCCAGCTGGACAGGAGCCGGCAGGAAATAATTGTTCTCTTTCTGAAGCAGACCTGGAGATTCATCTCCACTCGTGAGGCTGCTCATGTCGGCTTGTGCATCTCTCCGATATCAGATATATCTGCTATTTCGCTCACCTGTTTGGTCGTAACACTTATATCTCCCTCTACTGCGGTGAGGTTGGCCAGTGTCTGTCTAAGCTCAGCGATCTCCTGCTCTCTCTTCGTCAGATCCTCCGCTAGCCGTCCAATCCTCAGAATCAGGTCTGACAGCTGAGGCTCAAACGCCCCAAAGTCCCTCTGAATAGTGGCCACTTTTGGTTTAAGATCACTGGCAAAGGTCACCGTTCTGACCAGACGAGCCCTGCCGCTCTCCAGCTGCCTCAGGCGCTCTGAGATCTGTTGGTCAGCGGTGATGAGTTCAGGGACGCGTCTGCGGAGCTGCTCTATGGCCTGACTGTTGCGTTCGGATGCAGCGCGGAGGTTTGAGACCCGGTCGATGCTGTTGGCCAGCACGTCCCCGATGCGTTTGACCATGTTGCGCTCCACCTGAGCGGCCTTGTCCTCCAGCTCCCCCACGTGGGTCAGCAGAGACTCCAGCTCAGACCGCAGGCCGTCCATCCTGCGCACATCTGTCCTCACTGACGCCACCTACAGGGGGACACGAAGAACACTTGATGCTTCTGAAATGTGAGGATTTGATGCTTGTATGTGACTATAAAGTGAATATTTTGAATTGTTGATTGGACAAGAGATTTGCAGACGTCACAGATATAGGAAAATGATTAACTGACTCATCAACAGTGGAAATAACTGTGGTTGAATTCTGTTCCCTGCATCTGGAATCACAGCTGCCACTGGCAATGGGACAAAAGCTCCTCGTCCATTTTCTTTCCCTGTGACGATGAAACAACCTGACATACCTTGTTGGTGAAGTCCTTGGCGATGGCCGAGGTGCGTTCTTCGATCTGTCCCACGGCGTCTCGCAGTGCGGTCAGGCTGCTCTGAAGCTGAGCTCGTTTCTCAGTCAGTCCAGAGGCCCACTCCTTCAGCCGGCTCACGTCCTGCTTGAAACCCTCCAGCTGAGGCCGCAGGGCCCCCCGCTGAGCCCCCAGACTCTCCAGCATCGGCTGGACGCTCTCACACTGAAACAGGACATACAGTGCATGGATTGATAGACACAACTGCAGCATGTTCAGGAGGTGGAAGTAATTTAAAGTAATCATACACTGCAGGACAGTATTTCAGGTTATTTTCCTTTGAGAAACTCAGGAGAGAAGCTGGAGCCTCAGTAGACAAAAGGATTACACACGATGACAAAACAAATGACACAAATAAAAGCTTTTTAATAAAAAATGTGCTTTTTAATAAGTTCTTGTAATGACTGCCATAGAGTGAACAGGTGAGACATAACAGATGTATCAATATCAGTGCAAATGGCCAGCATATGTGTGATCTTGTATACAGTTAATATAGAAATGTTGTCACTCCACATTAAACAAACAAGAAGGTGGCTTTCACACCTGTAGTTCAGTTCATTTGGCCTCAGCCAAGGGAATAAATGATGCTGCTGAACTGAAGTCCAACAGGAGTGACCATGAGGTTATACAGCCTGACAGCTAACAGTGCGCGTATACCAGAATTCATGTTGAAATGCAATGATTGTCACACTTTTCTGATATTAAACTGAGGTACACATATTAAAAACTTCACTACTGAACTTTGACAGCAAATACGACAGGGCCACTCCTTTTCCCCAGCTGACTCAAAACGATGACATCATTCAGTGAGGTCATCATAAAGAGGCTGAGTTGTCACGTCATCTTTTTCCCACTCCTCCTCCTCCTTCTCGTCTCTCCATCCTTCTTCCTCCAGAGTGCCAGAGTCCTTTTGGCTGTCGACCCTATTATCCCTCAGCACCATGGTGAGTTCACGGACTGCCTCTTTCACCACTGACAGCTCATTTTTCATCTTGAGGATGCTGTTTTGGGCCTGCAGGGTGTCCAGCTCCTGTCTCATCTCCAGGATCTCACTGAGTGCTTTCAGCATGCTGTCCTCAGTTCCAAACACCTGCAACGTCACCTCCTCCAGCCGCTTCTCCATCCCGTTCAGATCCACCCCCAACCTCAGGATGGAGCGCACTGCCTCCTCTACCTGGGGCAGGTGCTCTTCACACTCCTGCGCCCGGGGAATGTGCTCCTGCAGCTGAGTGCTGAGCTCAGCCTCCCTCTTGTTCAGGCTGCTGATCTGCTCCTCCAGGTTGTGGATCTGCTTGGTGTTCCAGTCCAGCTGACCCTGCGCTCGCTTGGCGTCGTCTTCCTCTGTGCGCTCCATAGCTCGGGCGTTCCTCTTAGTGCTGTCCTCGAGCTCCTCCAACCTCTCCGCCAGCGACCGCGCCCTCCGCTCGGCCTCATTCACTCGCTCTGTGGCTCCGGCGTGAGCCTCCCGGGACTCGGCCTTGAGGGCGGCCAGGTCGGAGGTGATGGCGGCCAGACGCTCCTGCCACGTCTCCGTTACGTTGAGGAAGTGGCCGTTGACCGTCTGCAGGTCACGGGAGGCGGAGTTCTCCTCGTCCTGCATCACCATGACAGCGGCGTGGAGGGTGGAGATGTCCTGCTGGAGTTGTGATGCCAAGGAGACGGTGGAGAGCGCCTCCTGTAGGTCATCCTCAGAGGCAGCGAGCTGCAGCCACAACACAAAACAGGAGGGCTGTTTCTGTGGGAGCTCTACGGTCCTCAGTATTCACATAAAACACATACAGCAGGTAACAAAGCGCATGCACACAGGAAGGGACTGTATGCAATAGAAATGAACCGTAAGAGTCAATAATGCTATTTGTGCTCAGATGAAAGTAGTTATTCTCAAATTTTCCACTAATAAACAAAACTTAGTCTGCAGAGGGTTTTATGTAGTGTAAAGTTCATCATCTTCTTCAAAATAAGTCAAAATAAGTCTGCAGGTTGTCACACATTGCATCTGTTTATGAGCTATGAGTTTGATTTTTTCCTTCCTCAGGTTGTTCCATTTCACAAGAATAGCAAAGACACAAGTGAAATCAGCAAAAACACAGTTTCCAGGTTAGGAACCAGCCATTTAGCCACAGTACTCCTCCCTGTCTTCACTAAGGAATGTGTTTCTACACAAACTTAAAGCATCATCATCATATTTAGCTGCACAGATAGTTTGGATTTTACTTGTGCGACACCTGCCCAGATTCCTGCCTCCTCCTCTATACCACTGAGATGTGCACATGTCTTTTCTTTGCAGAAAGTGTGTCCCTGTTATTCTGAGTAATGCACCTTCAGCAGGCTCTGCAGGGGCCACTGGAGGTGAATTGATAATGTCTTGTTTCTTGTAATTTGGGTGAACCGACCCTTAAATGTTCCACCATGAATGAAACGTACCTTCTTAGAAACTTTCAGGACTTCTTCCTCCATGTCGAACAGACTCGAAGCCTTTCCGTGTAAAAACTTGTACTTTTCTTCAATTTGGGAGAACCTCTCGTTCTGCTGGAGGACCACCCTGAAAGCCAAACAGACGCAGGCTCGTTAATGGAGGACCAGGATCCAACATTCACACAGAGGTTTGTGTTGTGGACTCACCAGCTCAGAGCTCCGCAGGCTACAAGCGACAGTAAGCACATTAAACCTCTGACATCCAAACCCGAAGAGGTTTTATTTGCTGCTGCGCTGCTTCCAGCTTCCGTCTTCACTTTCTGAGCTTCATCTTTACCATTTGCCGGCGACGTTTCGGACGCTTCGTCACTTTGTTTCAGTTGCTTCTTCCTCTGCTTCACTTCAGTCGGCATTTTAGCGCACTGTAGGAAGTTTTACTGCGGAGGAACTCAAAGGGCCTAACAATAAAAAAAACGTCCGAGCAGCTATTCGTTATGTCGCACAGTAAAATAAAACACGTCTTTCACAGAGAAGTGCATAATGTAGGACACTGAAATGGCACAAAAAGGTATAATTAGCCGCTAGGTTTCCAGTATTTTACCGCTATAACCATCCTCGTTCCTTACCCTGCTCCTTGGGAAAATGCCGCCTTCGGGTACTTCTCGTAAACTCGTAAATAAATTTTGCCCCAACAGCTGACTTGCTTTATTAAAATTTAAAAAACTATAACTACAGCAAACTAACCCCTGGACCAATATTTTACCGTTTACCTCAAGTGATATAATATTTTCTAACAAATTCCCAATTTTCTGTCTTTTTTCAGTTTTTTATCGTTATACGTCGCTCCATTCTGCGGCCGCGTATTCCGACAATGAAGGAAGCACCTTAAACGCCTCAGCCAGCCACGTAAGCGCCTTGCCAGCATTTGTCCTGAGGGTGGCCATGCTGGATTAAACCTAAACAATTTGTCGATTAATCGATTATTCGTAGGACAGAAAATGACATGGCAACATTTTTTTTAGAGCTTATTAATCATTTAAATCATTTATTGAGTGAAAATATCAAACGTCCTCATTCCAGCTTCTCCACTGTGAGGATTTGCTGCTTTCCTCTGAATTATATAATTGTAAATTGAATATTTTTGGTTATGGACTGTTAAAACATCAACACAAGACATTTGATCAGTTCGCAGCCTTAAAGTGTGATACTTTTTGCTATTTTCTTACAAACTAAATGATGAATCAAATTCATCAAACAGAGAAAGACACATTTCTGTGCGGCACAAGCACAAAATGACCAGGCATAAGAGCTTAAGCACAAGCCATTTATTTGGCATGTTTCCAAAAATCCTTACTTACATTTTGAGTGTCAAAATATGGCAAAACTTGATTATCCGTAGCTTTCTATAAATGGTAATTCAAAGCCCTATACAACAGTGTATGTAGCAGTTCTCAGCCTACTGTACAGTTTTTGTTGAACAATTCTGTGAATTACATCGTTATTTAACAGGTGGGTTCCAGCTAGCTCGTATTCAAGATGTCAGCTTTTTACTACAAGACCCATGCAAATTACACCAGCTAGTCTTTTATGTAACAATTAACAATATTCAACAGCAGAAGACACAAACAATCTCACAAAGATGAACAAAATACAAAAAGTCTAACATGGACGCATCATCAACTCAGAGGCAAAGGTTCAATTGCAATACAGTATATTCAAGCAAAAGCTGCCACGTGCAATTTAAAACAAATTATGTGCAAAAAGGGTAACTAGTGGACTCCACAATATTGCAAAATGACGGCATGGTAATTGGAGATCTTTGGACTAAGGCATTGAGTGATGGAGTAAACAAACATTTGGTCATTGAAGGATCTACAACTTTCACTTTGACCTCCTCTTCTAGTGTTTCACACAACTCAAACTCCTGAGAAGCATTAACAGTACAGAGATTGTTCAGTAATATAATCATCTTGTTTCCAGTCAGGATTTTAAAAACTGTAGTCCCGTAACGCTGCACAGTTTGATATCCAGAGTAACATTTTTAGCATCAAGTCAAACTTAATCTAAATGCTGAAGTACAAACTGTAGTTATTCCATACCAGAACCATGAACAGGTATCAAGCTGCTTTCCTATTGCTTTTAAATGTCCAATCCAAAAATCACACTAATACCACCTGTAGTGCTACTTGTGCCCAATTACCAGCTCTGTTAGAGGGAATTAAAGACCTGGACTTCGGCAGTATGTTACAGCAACAACAATGAATTCTGCCTGCTTCAAAGGGCTAATTTGCATTCATATTTTAAGTCAATGTGTTGCTGTAAAGCTGGGCCTGAAAGCTACAAAGAGGTCCCACAGCATCAGCAAATTCATGCCTCCATGGATCTTAAGTGTGAGCCTTTAAATTAAGTCACTGCAGACATATTGACACAAATTCCACCAGAAAGCACCAACAAATTCAAACCAAAGCATCAGCAAAAGGCACCCTCTAAATTAATATACATGTTAAACTGTTGACCATGTTCTTGAGAAAATCTTAAAGTGTCTTAATTCCAAGCAACTGGATTGAGAAAAAAAAGAATATAACACATAGTGCAACTGACCTTTATAGAGTCATTCTAGTGCTATGAAGTCGATATTTTTTTCCAAAGGAATAGACTTTGATGAGGAGACTGATATCACTCACATCTGTCCATTAAATATCAAGCTATATTAAGCAGATGGTTAGCTTAGCTTAGCATAAAGACTAGAAGCTGAGAGAAACAGCTAGCCTAGCTCTACAAAGGTATCCATCTGAAAAGCCAAAGTTTTCACTCTTCAGCCTTTTGGGACGTTCAGTGGTTGGCTAGCTGTTTTGTTCTGTTTCCAGTCTTTATGCTAAGCTAAGCTAACCAGCAGCAGCCTGCAGCTTCATATTGAACAGACAGATATGAGAGTGGTATCAAGCAGAAAACCAGTATATTTCCCAAAATGTCAAAGTTTTGATAGCTGCTTAGACTTCATACCATCTTGACCTTTTGACCCCATTATTTACACCACGTACTGAAATGGGAACTGTATCAGATCCCATTGTAATACCAGCTGTTACTGGGATGTGTGTGGCTGCAGATGCATGGCCTACGAAAACAAAGGAAAACATAACTTTTAGCAAGATAATGAAGCTTATGTACTGAAGAGGCAAACATAAGTGCACTTTGGGGACGGAAAGGACACTTTCAAACCTGTGGGAATGTGCAAACAAAAGCCCGACACTACAGAGGGCATGTTAACCAATCAAAAACTGAATTGTTTCTCCACAGTTAATTTTTTTTGTTTTTTTTTTGACCTCATTAACAAAAGGAATGAAAAAGCGAATCCCCTCTTCATAACACCATAAACCTTCTCAGACTGCTACATACGGCATCTAAAATATTTAAATCCCAGACCTCAAAGCAATTAAGTAATAAACTGCAAGCTAAATATTCTTCCTAACTGATGTCTACACATAGAACTCCCTTCAAGATGCCTGCAGGGAACACAATTCCACTGAAAATGTTGTGCTTCAGTCATCTTGACTCTTACAGCTCTTGTATTTACATTATCTGATAAAAAACTAGCTATAGATGTATACAGGGTTATTTGGGGGTACATTTTGATGCTGTCACAGAGCAGATTTGCGCTGCTGATCCTTCTTCTTTCACTCTCCAGATGAGTGGCCACCACTCACTGGGAAAGTTATCACACTCTGTTAAACAGAGGACGTCGAAAAGGGTGCTGCATCCAAGAGGAGGCGTTGCATGGCTCAGGAACTGTAGTGATCCTGGAAAAAAGACAATAATACATATTATAAGAACCATATGAGGCGTTTATATGATCTTGATTCAAAGGCTGTATTTATCGACTGACCTGAATTGAGCTAAC
This sequence comes from Chaetodon trifasciatus, assembly GCA_037975065.1. NCBI lineage: Eukaryota > Metazoa > Chordata > Actinopteri > Chaetodontiformes > Chaetodontidae > Chaetodon > Chaetodon trifasciatus. The sequence goes on from JBBMOE010000070.1 coordinate 363,145, forward strand.
TACGCCGCTGGCCATGACGGAGAGCTTCCCTGCCACTGAGCGCACTCCCAGTTTGAGCTGCGACATGTCAGGGGCGCTGGGCAGCACGTTGGTCAGACGGTACGAACTCGCTGTGTGCACAAGACAAACACAGAACAATAAGCTTCATGCAAGAACCAATCGTACCAGCAGATTTGTTCGGGAGCGGAACATATGAGTGATGTAGGAGTGCAGCAGTCTCGTACCGGCCTGTTTCTTTGGATCATCAAAAAGGTCGGCTGAACTGATAGCGGTGCTCCCAGCAAATCTTTCCAGTTGTGTTTTGGCCTCGTACTAAAGAAAAGAGATACAGACACATTTCTGAACAGCTCTGATTATGCGGTACATCGTTATCACTGCTGTGCTCAACCACGTTTTGGATGAATCAGGTCTGATTAAAATCTTACTCAACCACTCAGACTCAGCTTTCATACGTGGTACACTCTCTATCAGGGGAGCTACCAGGGCGCCTCAGTAATCTTTATGTATTGGGTCTGTAAAATCAGTATTACCACTGGTTTAATCCATGATTACACATGTGTGCTGTGTACTTAACATGAAAATCTATACTGACCATCAACTGTAAAAACCACACAGCATGAATACAGACAACAGTACAGACAGCATGTGGACAGAGAAGGATGCATGTTGTCATTGTGTACCTCAGAGTTATCCTGTTTTCCAAAGTACATGTCAGAGGAGATGGCTTTCACGTCTCCAAACTTTGTCCGAGCCTCTCCTGTGTCCAACACTGGCTCTGGTTTTCTTCTGGAGGTGGGTCTGGTAACAAAATAAAACAATGATGACAAATGAAAACAGTTATGGTATAATAAAAGACATTTTGTTATCATCAGTATCTGTATTTTACCATATTTCACAAACAAACCTGACATGTATTTGTATGCACATGGGAACACAAGATGTACGTTACTCCAACACACACAGAACGCTACCTGTCATCCAGCGATGACATCGTGGAGGTCAACAAGAAGTCCGGCTCTGGTTTCTTGCTCTCCTTCATCCAGCCTCCTCCCTCGCCTCTGTCATCCCACCGTGAGGAGAAACTATCAGAGGTTTCGGTTTGATCCCCAAACCGGGACAAGACCCTAAAGAAAGAAGAAGTTCAAAATAATGTCAGGTGAAAAAATGCAGAGATGGACTGAAATGAGTGAGAGATGAATCAGCACGATCAAAAGCTGGAGAAAAGGCAGGAAATTTAAAGGGCTTTGCTGCCATGACCATATTCAGACACAACATTACCAAAGCAGTGTTTGAATTCTGGCATTAACTTAAGCTACATGCAGAAAAAAATAAATAAAAAAAGACCCTCAAACCCTCTTTGTGTGTTTTCCAGTGACGAACAATTATCTGACCTGGAGCTGAAGGTCCCTTCATCATCATCGTCTTCAGTGAACCGTCGTCCTTTGGTGGTCTTGGCCCCCAGTGGACTCTCCTGCTGGATGATCTGCATGTCTGACGTCACAGAATGAGACACTCCACTACAGAGGAGAGAACGAGAAACAGAGCAGGAGTCAAATTAATGACTTCAGTCAGCTAGAGGATGACTAGTGTTTGCCTCTTCATCGTCGTACCTCCTCATGCCAAGCCCCATGCCCAGTCTCTCAGCTTGCTCTCTCTTCTTCCCCTCTAATCCCTTCAACTTCTTCTCCTCCATTTTCCTCTGCTTCTCCAGATCCATACAGGCCAGCCTCAGGGATGGAACGCTGACAAAGTAGGAGGCGGGTGAGTCGAAGAGTACAGCAGCTGACAGAAACACTAAAAACATGCACTGACCACAAACAAAATGACAGGAAAATATCAAAAATATTACAGATAAAAGAAGTAAAGACACGCACATGGATTCCTCAGATTGAATATTCTTGCCAGCAGTAGTGCCCTCTTCTTTCTCTCTCAGCTTGTCGGCAGCTTGAGCCTTCTTCTCCAGCTCTGAGAAACTCTTGCTGCTCACCTTCTGAGCGCCCAGACCTCCCTTCTTAGAGGCCAACTGGAAGCAGTTTACAAAAAACACTATGAATGAAAGTCTGTGAACACACATACTTATGAAATTTACAGTGATACAGGGAGTACTTACGGTTTTCTTGGCACCGGCTGGTTTCTTCTTCAGGAGAGAGGAGAGTTCTGGAGAGACGGAAGGACAGTAAAGTTACATCTCCCACAGTTCAAACTCTTTAAATAAATAGGAAAATCCTAAACATGAAGAATATAAACCAACCTTGATTTGCTTTTGGGGAAGTACTCAGCATCTCCACACTAGGACCCTCCTCTAGATTACCTGAAAAGGTTTAAATGGTACTCAGACAAATACAACTAGTACACTTTTGTAGTTTCAACATTGTCCAGGAAAAACAATGAATACCATTTTTGTCTTCCTCTTTTTCTGCAGTTACAAGCTTCTCTGATGTGGAGGGGCTGAGACTCATCTTGGCCATGTTCAGATTTTCAGGAACAGCCTGGCACAACATTAAACAGACACATATGGTGAAGTCTCAGATCCCTGTCACCGTGCAGGCACCCAACAAACAGGTATTTGGATAAAAATCACACCTCAGCAAAGCAAGCAGTCCTATACCTGTGAATGCAGACTGAAGAAGTCCACCTGCTTGTCATCTGGTGATGTTGGGGAGAGAGGAGCCTGACTGTCAAGCCACAACTGTACAGAGGAAGAGCAGTAAAACTAAGACGGCTATCTGCACTTGAAGATAAATTTTTGCCAGGTGTTATAAAGAAAGAGATAGTATACAGGAAGGAAAAGCTTGTTCAGAGCAACCTGCACGTGTAGGGTGCTTTAAGACATGTCTGCATTACCTCAGTGCCATGGCGTCTGGTGGCTTGCGTGGCTAAAGTCTTTATCTTCTCCCTGTACAGCTGAGCAGCTCGGCTGTTGTACTTGGCATTGGCAGCGCTGGCTGTGCAACCATGCTGATTGAAAAATGCAATCTGCCATAAGAGGGCCAGAACAGATACGGGACAGGAAGAGTGGCATGACGTTAGTTTACATGTGTGTCGTGCAATGGTGAGATTTCAATCTGTTGACAGTGTGCTGATGCTCTGCGTTCAGGTACTGACCGCGCTGGCATTGCCTCCCACTTGCATACATCTTAGCTGAAACCAAGACCAATTGAAATCCAGTTCTGTGGACCTGTGTAACACGACAACGTCAGGATTTGAACAGGTATGAAATGCATCTCATTTTGCAAAATAAATCTCTCCCTACGACCTGATAACGCACAGGGATCACATTGCGGCAGCGTTGGTCTCCACTGGACGTTTCCAGAGCTTAGCAGAATGTGTGCTTGCTGTCTTTACTAGACTTAGAAATAATTTACCTCACCATGAAATCATCCAATTCAACTGAAAGTCTCTTGCTCTTAACTAAAGTTTTGTTTTTCAGTAAATCATATTTTGTTATTTCCTGCTACATGCCTTTATTGTGAGGCACTTTGTGACTTTTATTTTGAAAAGTACTACATAAATAAGTGCGGACTTACCTGATAAAGGACAGGTGCACCCCCAGAGACCTGTGTGCTCCAGAGCAATCTATACATAGGAACACACCATAGGTGATGCTGGCCCAGCTGGGGTTCTTAACCGAGCAGTCAAAGCAAATCTAGGAGGGAAAGCATCCATATAAAGCTTTATTTCAAAATTAAAACGCATATTTTAAAGAAACAGTAAAGACTGAAGTTATTGTGTTTCATATTCTTCCTCATTCAAGATCCTATATTTAAAATCAATAAATAGACGTGGAAGCAAACAGTGTGAAGGTCTGAAGTGCACGTAGCCTGTGAAATCCAAACAGCTGGGGCTGAAGTGGGTTGAATTTCGCTTTGAAATGAACTCTTGCTGTCTAAGCAAAACACATGTCTTGTCCTTCTTATTCGGGCTGTTTGTACTGCATTTTTCCAAGTGGACCAAAGGCCGAAGCAAAGGAAAACTAAACCTGAACGACCACAGCTAATGTCAGCTGTCAAAATGTAGCTAGCTAGGCTGTCAACCGCTTGGCTAACGTTGCGTTTGATTACGGTTCACAAGTTTTTGTGACCTATTATTCTCCTTCAAATGTTACCAGGGAATAAAAGGGGTGTTTTTCTCGACAGTATCTACCAATTTTCAACATGACATGCATCAGCTAGCTTTAACTGTTCAGTTAAGCAGGTAAGTTAAAGCTAGCCTTAGCGTCTCTCAAAGTGCGACGTGTCAGATATTTAGTTGAGCTAACTTCCTTGTTAAGGAGAGAAGCTTGTCAGCCGTTAAAAAAAACTCACCTTATTCGTAGGAACGGAGCGAAGCCGCTTAAAGATAGCTGATATGTCCTGCTTGCTGGGCTCTGACATTTTTCTGTCTGTTGGTACTACCTGCTGGTTAAAGACGTAGCATGAAAAACAGCGCTGTGTTTTTCCTCAATAAGAGCCCAATACGACACGTCAGTAAGAGAACATCATGGTCTGGCTCTGATTGGATAAAAACTACCCGTGGTTATGTTATTGTAGTAAGGACTTCTGGGTAATGTAGTGTATTTTGGAATTTAAAGCTCCGGCCGTGTTTTGACAGCGGTGTAAGACATATTTACATCCTTTACTGAAGTCTTAAAAAAAAGTAGTTTTAGTGAAGCTTGGCCATAAGTTTATATAACTTTTTTATGAATTCAATTTATGTTGGCCTGTTTAATCTATAGATATGTTCAACCAGGCTATATAGGGTTACAACCACTCAATTAAAGTTTGTCTTTCTGCATCAGCTTTACATCGAAGTCCTTGAGAGAAATGCATATCCTACATTCAACTTAATATTGTACCAAAATACATACTTTTTATTTGCATGTATGAGGTATTTTTCCCTTCTAACTGAGTATCAATTTAAACCTTAGTAATGACCACAGCGTTGAGCTCACAGAAGTCTTATTGCCAATTAATTAATGCCAATGAGTTGGGGCATGGATGTATTTGCAAGATACTAACCACAAATAGACAAATGTGAAGTAAAAAAATATTTCATACATACAGAATCTCACAAATAAATAGTGTAAAAGAAGCTTGAAGTTGTAGAAACTTCCACCACTTGTAGCATTCAGTGGTTTGAGTAGTTTGTGTGGTGTTATTGCATGAAATTAAATTCAAGCATTTAGTGGGGCTTTTTCCTTATTTCTATTCAGACGACACAGACATGAATAATTCAAAAATACACTGTTAATTTGCCTCACTTGACTTTTACTTCAACTGTACTAGTAAAGTAATATTAAGTATTGTTAACTATATTCCAACTTTTTAAGTATCAGTTTAGTTTATAAACAAAAAAATTACACTATTTTTTGCTATTTTAGATGCTTGAAATATCTTGACATTATAGATGTAAAGTTTAAAATAATTAATATTAGTACAAGACAAAGAAAATATTTTTTCAGATAAATTCATTTATTATGTTGTGGGACAACATTTACAAACCTTACTGTGCAAGTACAACTGTTGCTGCGTTTTGACGACAGCATGACCTGAAAACATGGCGAAACATCTAATTTCTCATTACTATTAAAGACAAGAAAATTCATCTTCCTCTCATGCAGCAGTTGAAGGCATCGAGAAGCATTTTTCATTTCACTGAAACATTGGGCAATTCATAAATTTTGAGCTTGCACAAGTGAAAAGTCTGCAGTTTATCGGCAGCCAAATAAAATACTTGATGATCCAAACAAGTATTAAGCTCATGAAATCAGGTATATCCATTCATGTCATAACTCCTAAGAGAAAATTAACAGTTATTCACATGGCATTTGATGTTTCAGTCAATGAGTATGGCCCTCTGTGAAGAGAAACAAATGATCATATTTACAAATATAACAAAATAACAGATTCAAGGGATATTTGCCATAAAATCTTCAATTACTATACAAACTGATTCTCAGTCACAGCATTCTAACAAGAGTAGATCAAAAGCACTTGTGGCATCATAAATTAACAATCATCAATTTCCAACTACATATCATCTGATCCCGATGCTTTATTTGTTCTAATATGTTTCATCCCGGCTATTTACATGCATGTATGAACGCCGTGCTCGGCTGCTGTTTTATTGCTATAACTTGTAATATGCTTATGCAGCGACATTTAACAAGAAGCGAGAGAAAAAAAAAAACAGATTCAAGTGAGATAAACCTCTGTGAAAAACGTTCAGTGTTGCATGAAAAATAACCCATATGGTGCGATCATCTACAATCAACAGAAAGCAGAGGGATCTGTGTGAGGGACAGTTGCTCAGGGGGTTAAGGGGTCAGTGGTTGCAAAAAAAAATTACATCAGCAAAAGTGAACAATCAATAAGTGAGAAAGTACAATCAGTGAATATACATTCAATTGCAGTGACAAGAGGAACATACCCACTGTGAATTAAATGAGGACTATGTCATATAATACGGCTCTACTGAACTTTGTCATTCCTTATAAAATAACCAGAACAGTTAATGAACTGAGTGGAAAAACTAAACCCTGAAAAGGAATGACAGAACAATGTAAGCACTAGTTTAAAATCAAGTTAAATCTGACACAAAAATCTCAATATAAGGATCTGCTTTGTCAAAAACAAGGAACAATGAACATGTATGGACTGGATTCTAACAGGCCAAAATGGTTTTAAACCTAAAACAGATGCAAAGAGGGTCATCTCCCTTAATGAACCCATATGAATCCATAGTGGCTTGCATATTAAGGCTGCATGTAACATTGCAAGGCGATTTGTCAGACTGTCATCCCAGTGTTTCATTTAAACAATATATAAATTCACACATAAATCTCATTGAATATTATCTGATATATACTTGAGAAGCTATTATTTTTGTAACAGCATAAATGGGATTCTAAGTAACATATCTTACAGCGACAGCAATTTTTCTCCGTGATCTTCCTCGCCTGGAATCATCGGGAAACTTGTGGTCAATTTCCATCTCTGTATTTATTTTCTGAGGGTCAATCTGTGGCAAGCGTCAACATCTCAAGTGGTCCTTTTATAATCTCCGACTTCTCTTGTCTTCTCTGTCTTTCTCCCACACCGGTCCAGTCCTCGCCAACAGGGAGAGAAAGGTTGAAAATAACGCAGAGCCTTCTCATTCATTTTGTAACGCACCCCTTTCCTCCTTCTTCACATTTATTCATTTGTGATGATTCATTACTGGATGTTTTCCACATAGTTAGCAGGATAGAGGCCCGTTTGTCCATCCTTGAGCCGGCCTTTGCACCAACCCTGATCATCTTCTTCGCCGATTTTGGTGAACTCGTCCCCTGGAGAAAGGAGGAGGAAAGGGTGAATGATTGTTTTCCAGAAACCTGACAGAAATGGAGGACATTTTGCTGTTTCTGGAGTCTGACTTTTGGAGTCTTTCCCACCACTCTTGCTGCTTACCTGCTTTGAAGCTCAGCTCATCCTGCTCCTGTCCTTCATAGTCGTAGAGGGCTCTGACAGCCACAGATATGACTGGAGAAGCTGGCTCATCTTCAAATGGATTCCCATCACCGTTTGAGGAGAAAGGGTTACCACCTGTGTCTTCATCTGACCAGTCTGCAGTCTTCTCCATACTGCCCGCACTGGATGGACAGAAAAAAGAGCTCCTTAGAAAATGCGTTCTTATTGTCATCTCAGGGCCTTATGCATCGACGGGATGAAGCAGGGACAAACGTGAGAAAAATAAATATCACACCAAGTAATGTAAAGTAAAAACACATAAACAAAATATAGTGGGACAGCTTTGTGATCCGTCCTGAAAGCTTCCTTCTTTAAGTTCTGAACAAGAGGAAAACATGCTTACTTATGGCATCAATGCTGCAAAGCAAGCGTTCGGTTCAGGCAGCATGACAGGTGATTTAAAAGTCGCTTTGACGACACTCCAAGATCAAGTGAGAGTGCGCACAATGCTGCGGGAAGGCGATGCAACAAAACGACATGACTACATATGAAGAGGCGGGTGGAAAATACAGCAACATGAGACCAAGCAAGACGAATCACTGTGGCGAACGTGTGATTGGGTTTGAACCTGAACGGCCAACAGAGGGAGCCACCTAAACACCAGAGAGAACTCGGCTCCGACAGAGTTAGAAGTTGAAAAACAGTAAACACACACCGGCACACACATGAAGGATTTACAGTCAGATCTATTCAGTGTCTTTTAACCTACTGTTGACACTCCGTTTCTTCTGCAATTAAGTAAACATTTAAGTTGATTTATGCCAACAAAAATGCAGTCCAAAGGCTGAATTCACACATACATCTATATACATGTGTGTCAATATTCAGATCTGACTGTAAGACAGAAGCCTATTGGTCCCCCCCCCCCCCCCATGCGCCCCCATGCGCATGACATGTGATGTTCTGTGAGACATGGCACTGTTAGGAGCGAAGGACAGACACACACTGGCCTGGTGTGCAATGCCATTCCACTGACCATGCAGCAGAGCAACACAACAACCTGCCACCTGAGGGAGGAGAGAGGGTTACAAGGAGGAAGGGAGCAAAGGAACCGAAACGAAGAAATGGCAAGAGAGGCGACCCATGAAACAAAGATGGAAACAGAAAAGGCGGGGAGGGTTGTGGGTCTGCGGAGTGTTTTCTCCTGTTCACCAACGTTTTTATTTCCTCTTTTTTCACACTGATGTGGTTGACTGTAGTCTGCTGCTCCACGGCCATCTCCTCCTCCTCCTCCTCCTCATCATCGTCATCTTCAAATGGGTTAGAGCCCACTGGTGCTGTTTTATTGGGCACAGTCAGGCTGACAACATGGGACACAGTGAGAGATGGGTTGCTGACATGCACACACACATAAAGACACACCTGTGATATACGCGACCTGTGAACAAATTCAGAGAGTGATGAAGCCGGCCAATGGCGACGTTGATAGTCAACATGTTTTTGATAGCAAATACTCTTTCACATTCTGGACCTGCTGTGACAGGCATATACGATGACACAGCAGACAAACACAGTGACCGCTTGTCCAATCATAGCTTAGCAGCCATGAGGACTTTAAAAGAGTTTCTGAAGAGGACGGTATCTTTGTTGCTTAAATGTACGCTGCAAATGTTAGCATACCTGACTAATGAGTTGGCTAATCCTGGTCTTGGATGCTATCACACTGTGGGGTAACGTTAGCAGCTCTGTACTGCTCTATTGGATTTATTGGTTTACACTCCAGCAACCTCAGCCATGTACTTATCTGAGATTGTATTACATTCGCCAAACACTTCGATTTATCATCACTGAAAAAGGATGTTCTCTAGTGCAACCCCAACTGAGCCTTTCCAGCATGACCCTTTCATACCCAATCATGATACTACCACCTGTTATTTCCATACCATTCTTACAACACAAGGACTAACTAGCTATACACTGCAATACAAAAACAATGCCGACTGTTTATCTCAATAAGAATTATCATCCGGTGAGGATGCAAACTCTTTGCTGAGACATGTAGCTTCGGCTCAGTCTAGCATTATACCAGCAAACGAGATCCTTAAGATTAAGATTTAAGATCCTCTTTGAGGGTTCTCCTTTCAAAATGAGTCAAAAGGAAACATTAGTCAGCCAGTGACAGAGTTCTCCACCAACTTGTGAAGGTAACATTACCTTAACTAGCTAGCTAGCCAACTTAGAGCTTCAGGCCTTTGGCAAATGTCGTTTCAAGACTGCCAATTGCTTTTGGTCCGAAATCAAGGGCCTATTATTACAAAACAAGTCTAAAAATTTTAACAGTATCATTGTAAATTGCTTAATGTGCCATGTTACTAACAGTGCCTTAGGTGGCAGGGCTTAACAAAAAAAAAAAGTTAATTGTGGTTTTGTATGTATTTCTATGTAACAATAAGTCACACCAACAAGCAGTGCAAACAATCAACAAAACAACTGTGTTTTAAACTAAACACAGATAGAAAAGATGTGACAACAACTTGTTTTGACTTGAGTGCTTCCACTAAAACCCGCAGGCATGCACATGATAATTAATACAAAGCTGTCAAAACATCATGACGCCACTTCCTGTGTAATACATCTAATCCTTAATTGTCAGCTCTGGGTTATGTAGGTGATAACTCTTTCTTCAGAAGTCACAATGGCCGTTTGCTTCCTACCACTGTCACTTTGCACATCGAGGAACAAACCTTGCACTGGCTCTCCACCTGTATCAGAGGAAACGCAGGGTTTCTACTCCTTGTTTACAGAATTATTGGACCGTGAGCAGCAGTTGGCCCTTGAGAGAGTGAAGTGGAGAAATGTAAACGCCTTTGTTTTCATAGTCATGCCATGCTCTGCCATGAGCTGAGCCCGAGGAGTTATTACAACAAACACTGCTCCACTGGGAGTCTGGCACAATGTAACTTTGGGGAGTTTCAGTCAACAAACAAAGCTGCCCTTATAACTATGAACTTAAGTGTTCAAGGAGCTGTGTTACTGTGTTATCCAGTGGGTGTTAAAACCATGAGCAGTGAGGCTTCAGACAAAGGGAAAAAATCAATACGAGCCTGGAAACTTTGAGGTTTTGATGCTGCTAAAACTCTGCTGAAAATACTATCAAGACAAGTCAAACAACATTCACAGTGAGGTCTGTTTTTGACCCTAAGTCAGTGCTCAGCCACGACAGAGAGATGATACCAATTATTTCCCCTATCCAGACCCTGTACATACACAATATTCACCAGTCACGTCCAAGGATGTCAGAAGTGTCGGGAAACAATGTGCTGTTAATGCTGATTTGGGGAGAGGCAGTTAACTTTCCCAAGTTCAGGGGTCAAATGCTTTCCGCGCCTGACATTCCCTTTGTTGACTCCTCAACATGCTCCTCTAGTTCTCTCATCACTTCTGCATACAAGCCACTTCCCAATGATGTGTGGATAAATGGAGACAGCAGGTGTTTGTATTAAAATAAGCTGCAAAGGAATGTGAAGAGTCGAGGCCGGGTAATTTTACCGGACTGGCCGGACACGGGACAAGATAATCGCAGCTAACACCGCTTTAAATCCTGATCATTTTCCACTTTAACTTAACACACATCTTTGCAAATGCGTCTCTGAAACGTGACAAGCTTGCATTTTAATCAGCTGTTTGTTGCCGTTTCCATGCACCACTGTTACTGTATGTTCTTGGTGCTGTTGCTACAACACCAAAGACACATTTCTCCGCAAGGGAGTCCTTATCTCTTCTTGGCTTGGCTTAGTAAGATTACATCATGTGACTAAAAACTGCCAATCAAACATGAAGTGGCTCTAAACCTGGACGGAGCGGCTGCATTCCATTACACGCCACGAGATGATCACAGGGTTAAATCATTTAGAAGAAACTGGAAGAAAACCTTTTGCTTGAATCTCAAACAAGCCCGTGCTGTTTTCCTGTCACAAAAACACGTTAAGCTTCTTCTAATTTTTCGCTGACTCCAGGTGTTTGACTTAAACACTAATCCGGACTTCTCTGAACTTTCCAGGACTAATATTCATGCTATGAAGGTCTCAGTGTGTGTGTGTGAGTAATATTTCCACATTTCTTCTTGGCCCGCTTTCAACTATGAACCAGCCGACTGCAGTCTCGCGGGGATGAATTCTCTCCCAACAAACTGAAATGAAACAGTCCTAAAACTGTACGTCACTACCGGAGCTTCCCTTGTGTAATGTTCTACAAGCATTCCTTCAGCGGACGACGCCATGAGCGGTGCGCTGGATTAGCTTCTGATGAGTGGAGTTGGGATGAGGAAGAAAAAGCTTAAGTGTGCGTGTGTGTGTGTGCATTTACGAACAGATGCTCAGTTTTCTGTGTGCTTGTCAGGGACAGATAAAGTGAGTCAGTGAGCGATCAGGTATCTACCTGCTGCTGGTCTTGGCCGGCTGAATGGGCTGGTCTGACCCAGTTTGACTGATGCCTGTCAGAGTGACGCCCTCCGATGGCTTCTTCTTCTCTCGTCTGCTGAGGGTTCGGTTCAGGTCTATGGACCAGTCCTGGCAGACACACACAGACACAGGTAAGAGTCAGTTATTACATTTACAACTGCTCCAAATTTGGCCAACTAGGTGGCTGAACTTGGTTCAAAACATGCCTTCACAGACAATAAGGAGAGAGAGCAGAGAACAAGTCACAGGCATGAGCACAGCAATATACACACACTTCAACACAGTTCAAAAGTATGTAAGACATTTCTCAGGCTGTGAGACGGACTCTGGATTCTAAAACTGTGCATGCATCTGTGTTTATAGAGTATAGTGTAGGCCTGACACAATGATGTACAGCATCCACCAGCTGATGGAAAGAAATACAGCACCAAGGAGTCTCCCCTCCACCAGAGGCTAAGCAGGGAGAGCAGAGAAAAAGAGACGGTCCAGTACCTGAACAGCAACACACTCAGAGAGAAGAAATGTTTTCTTATAATAATTAGAAATTTTGCTGCAAAAAGCTTTTTCCCCCCACAAATGACTGGTTTCATTCTTGGATTGTTAGTGTTGGTGAACAGAGCCTACACTCACAATGACTGACTTACTTTTAAAAAGCTTATTTGAACGATACTGGAAATTTCCAGCATCCATCACGACATGACAGCATGATATCATGATATCAACTTTGTGTTGGAGCTAGATGTCTCAAATAAATCAACAGAGGTCGTACTGTCCCTCTCTCATATAAATGACAGATGACAGTAGTAAGTATGACCTGACCCCTGCCTGACCCCTCTGATGTATCAGGCCTCTCAAACATTTACAGATCAAAAGGTCTTTCAGCCGTGGTGGCATCATGTGATGTACTGCAGGGGTCATATGGTAGGGGTCAGAGTTCAAAGGTTAAACAGAACAGTAAGAGCTGTGCCACGGTCCAGGACAAGCTTCGTAACCATCCTGCAGTCTCATTAATATTCTTTGAAAATTGAAAACAAGATACAAACAGTTTCACTTCAAACAAACACACACAGACGGAAACGGTAAGGAGTGAGAGTGCTGTTGGGAAAAAAAAGGAATTCCCCCCACAGCTGTTGTGAGAAGAACAGCCCTCCCATGCAGAACTCACTACAATGGACCTTCTCTTAAAGGAGCGAGGATGGGACCAGTCCACATTCTGTCAGACATGGGGAAAGGGAAGCAGGTGACAGAGCAGGGTTAATGCAGAGCTGCTGGCTTGCAGAACAATTAAGATGCAAGTGTGCTGTGTTGGTTTTGGTGTTTAGTTCAATATCCATCCAAGTTTCTTTTGCATATCTACCGTGTCTGAGCTGTCTCACAGGTTAACTGTTTTTGTCGTGTGTGTGTATCTTGTTGCATTCCTTCCTTAAAAAGCCTTTCAAAAACACAGCGGTACTCAGAAAGAAAAACAGCCTGGTAATGATGGAAGTGGAAGAAGCCGCCTCATTGGAAAAGCTATCCCTGCAAGAGCTCTCAGCGGCACTATAAATTAGCATTGCAGACGCATGCAGCTTTTCTTTCCCTTCTCTTTTTCTTATTTCACCTCCTGCTGGGAAGATGACATAAACTACGTCCCTCTCATTGCCACTCTGACCGCAGAGGAGAGACTTACTTCCACCCCTGCTGTCAAACAACATACATCAATGACAAAAATGACACTGGGCTGTAACTCCTGCTTGGGCTCTGTGTAACACTGAGAAAAACTATGGCACTGCTGCCCTTGGTGTTTTTTCCTAAAACATTTTTCAGCATGATTTATTCGTCCATTTCTGCTGTCATCTTGATTTGTGGTTCTAACAGTTGTGCCTTGGAGAGCACCAGCGGCCCTGAAGAGGAGATACTAGCATCTCAAGATAAATAATTCATCCATAATTACCTCGCTAAATAATATGGGACTTCCTTAAGAGTTCATGTGATTAAATAAAGCGAGGGACCATGACCTGATAGATGTCCGTTTGTGGATCTGTGATGGAGTTTTTGGGAACCTATTGAGAGCCACTCTGGATGGCTTTCCACCTCCATTCCTCTACTATTAAACATTTAGCCATGTTTCTGTTTATTCTACTTTTTTACTAGTTTAAATCAAGGGTGTAGTACCTCAAACTGGGGCCAGTTCATTGGCATGCCGGGGCCTTGATTGGAGCGGAACCATTTCAGGTCCTCCTCTGCATCGGTAGCAGAGACTGTGTCTTCCAGCGTATGGTAGATTGTCTGGAATCTATGGAGACGACATTGCACAGTATTTTCAAAGTACTACCTGAAATCTCAAGCATCAACACATGCAGACATTCAACAGCCTGTCTGACCAGCGCTTGTTAGTGAGCAACCCTGTGTCTCACCTGTGATTGGTGGAGAGATCCAGGTGCTGTTTAACCTCCAGCAGCAGCTCTTTGAAGAAGCGGATGCGTTTTTCCTCAAACTGCTGCCACTGCTCAAACACCTGCTCCATGTTCTCCATATACTGAGGGGTCAACTTGTCAAGTTCTTCCAGGGATTTCTCATAGCGTTCTTTAGTCTGGGAGAAAGCGAGGACGAAGTGAAGTGACAACTGGATCACACTGACAAACGTGAACTGCTGATGATGGACTTGTATCTAGACTGCCAGCTCAGTCTCTAACAGTGCTGATGTCCTCTTAACAGACCATGACACCAGTTAAATTGGGATTAAACATCTGTGACTATATACATATCGTATACCCATCAAGGCCAGCAAATATTGACATTTTGGCAGATATTCATAGATGGACTTTCATACCACACTGAAGTCTTCGTTCACACATAGAGTAGGTCTTTTTCAGTCAACACCCATTGAAGCAGCAGATAAACTTTAGCTCTTCCAGCAGTGAAAGACTATTATAAAGCAGCCTAACTAAGGCCTTTAATAGGTTGGTGTATGCCTAATTATAAGGATTTACATCAAGTAAGCATGGGCAAAATTTTCAGATTGAACCTTAAGTGGGCTAGCAGCATGTCGCACTCTCTGAAGACAAAATAAAACACCTTCTTTCCAAACGAAGCCCTACCTTCTGCACCTCCTGCTGACACTTCTCCACCTTTTCCTGGAGCTTCTTCTGGGCATCAGGGTTGTTGTTGCTCTCCAGTTTGCTGTTGGTCTCCCTGCTTGCTGCCAGCTTCTCCTCTTTGCAGGCAGAGTGGTAAGACTTCTTCATTGTTTCCATCTGTGGATTGAACCGATAAAATGGTGGCAGTCTTGTAAGGTAACTTAGAACAGCTGCGCAGAGCAATCACAGATCGGTGTCAGAATCAGGGATTTAAGTCAGTCAGTCACTAAAAGCATTCTATCTTTAATCAAACAGCAAGAATAACATCTTTTAATAACATAACTGTTGGCAACTATTCTAAACATAGCCCTCTGTTTCCAAAATGAACATGCATGTCACTACCTCACTGTCACTTTGGGAAAAGTCTTCAAGGACATTTTACTTGATTTCCTCTTTGTTGAGGCTGATAACATGTTCACGTCTGTGCCTAAACTATGTGTCATTCATCAGAAGTTGGTTAATTTGAGGCCATGCAAGAGAGGAAACATGGAAACAGTGATGGTGCCTGATAAGTTTTAGAAGGGCTGCATTTACAACAACAGGAAACACCCTCCTCTCTCACTTTGTTAATATTTAAACTCAAACAGATAAGTATTGAGGAACTCTTCCATGCTACTTCTATTTGAAGAGTATCTCGGGCAGTGCCCAGTGTAGCTTGGGCCAAGGCCAGAGCAGCCAAAGACAGCAGCCGGTCCTCCTCCCCAGTTTGGTGTAACAGGCATTTCAGTGTTCCTCTATTTGTGAGTGCGGAAAACAAAATGTCAATCCACTAAAACACATGAGGGCTTAGGACTATGAGTCACATACTGTATCTGGTTTAGCATGTACGTATGTGTCTACTATTGACATACTGCCCCTGTCAGCGACTCATTTCTAGACCAGTTAATTAGCCTCATTTCCTCCCTGCCCTCTACCACTTGTCCCTGCCTGTCTGGTCAATCAATAAATCACTATGGCTACAAAACTGTATTGTTCTGTCCCTGCTCAATGACAAGGCCAGGATATCACCACCCCCTGGTGACATCATACACACACAGGAAATGGGGGGTGGGGGGGGCAAGGAGCCTGGGAGTTGTGAAACGTCCAGTGGCTTTGGACATACAAACACTTGCATGTGCACACTCTTATATACGTGTGCAGAGACACATAAAGAATGTGTGTACCGCAGAGCAAACAGGCTGCTAAAATGAAACGTAGGAAATACATTGACCTGACCTGAACTAAGAGGCATCCTCACCCTGAAAGCGCTCTGTGTTCCCTCCCTTTACTGACAGTCAACTACAGGATACACTAACTGGCACACTGTGGCTAATGTTTGGCAACAGCTTCTTATCCAAGATTAAAAAGTTGTGATTGTGGTTCGGCTCTGCTCTGCTGTTGTTTAGCAGGCAGGTAGTCATGGAAGGAAACAGCAGTGAGTCAGTAACATGTAATCATGTGAACTGAAGGGTAAAATTGACAGTCATGGCTGTAAACAGTGACTTGAAAAACGACTTCCCAGTGGTAACTAGTTAGCAGTTTGATAGAAATGTCTTTAAAAAGGTGCTACCACTATACAACACATCATACTGCTTAAGTATCCTGTGAGCTCCTGACAAGTCTGAGGTCCAAACCTCTTTGAGTTTCTTTGCCCACGGCTTCTGAGCCTTGCGGAAGCCGTCGTCAGCCTCTTTAGTCTCCTTGAAGCCGCCGATCATCTGTTTGTGGTAGGCGTCTCTCTGCCAGTTCTTCAGCTTCTCATAGTCTTCCCCCATCAGTGCTGCTTTCACCTCCATGTGGAGCTCGCTCACCTTCTCCGCCTCCGTGCACAGAGCCGACCACGCCCGCTCCAGCGTACCATACTGAGGGCCTGGGGAAAGAGATATTTACCAGTCAGAGTCTGTGAATGTCAGGCTTTGGGGGATTATGGAAAAATCACATCTGTTTGTGTTTTGCATGAGCACAGTGTTGTGGTTGAAATGCATTGCCCTTAAAAGAGCAGCGAGCACAATGACTGGCACTCTTTCTCCTATTGCTGACATTTTAAACACAATATTCCTACCTTTTTCTATGAGTTGCCGCCAGCGCTTCCCCCACTCTGTGAGCTGCTGTGCGTAGGACTTTTCAATGCGTGCCCGCTCATGAAGGCAGTTCATCAGATCATTACACAGTCGGTTGCCATCGTCTACCCGTTTCACTGTTCGCTTGTAGTTACCAACCTGAGAGCCAGCAACAGAGACACAAACAGACAGAGCACAACAATTTTATTAGCTTAATAGGTTCTTTTTAATGATTTGCAGCAGCATTGCTGTGTTGCAGATGTGTTGCGGCAAAGTTGTTATATGCACTGGATTTATTCTACTTATTTCATCAGTTGCTGCTGAGATGTAAATCCAGACACAGCAGTTTTCAGCAACAAGCATTCACTGTGGAAGAATTGTGGTCCTGGATTTAAAGGCAGATGGTGTAAAGGATTTAATGCGCCTCACCTCCCAGAAGCTGTCACTGGAGACATCGATCATGGAGTCATCGTAGGAGCCTGACATCGCTGCTGCCCTGAGTTACACTCAGTGCGTAGGGCCTAGAAAAAACACATAAAACAAATGTGTTAATGGGTGAAGGTAATTAAAGCACCCTCTTAGCTTCCTGGCTACTCTTAAGGGATGCAAGTTTTAAAAGAAGGACAAGAAAAAAAAGGTTAATTAGTGGTCAATTAATCTTTTAACAGAGACAAATGAACTATAAAATCAACTATTTATCAAGTGTAAAACAGATAAAGAGTTTTATTTTCCTCCTCCCATGATTACAGCATGGAACAAGCCAGCATCTAAGACAGCTTAGTTGTTAAATATATACAGCAAAATGGAAGAGAGACACATCTTTTACTCTGTCTTTTACACGCCGTCTGACTTGTTCTCGCTATATGTAGTGTGAAACCAACAGTTGAAGGACAACAAGGTCGAGCCAACATTATCATTCTGTCACAACAGCACTCCCCCAAGACTACAGGTGTGGATCAGACGCTGGTAAGAGCGTGAATACTGCGAGTAAGAAAAGAAACAGTTCAGAGAAGTGAGACAGAGAGGCATGGAAACGGAGGGGGAACGAAAGTGTGTGATCTGGTTTGATATTCTAGGCAGCAGGTGGGTGTTTTCAGACATTTCTATAACCTCACTGCTCTAAACACATGACAAACTCAAACCACAGTGGTTGCTGGCAGCACACCGAGTCTCTAAACTGTATATATATGTGTGTGGTGTGTGTGTGCGCGTGAGTGTGTGTGTGAGATTCTGACAGACAGAGAATAAGAAACTGTCAAGAGGCACTCAGTGGGCAGCTTCCGTTTCCTTCAGACGGGTCTGACAGTCAGTCCTCTGTCCCCCCCCCCAGCGTCCATCATTTCAAACTGAACAGCCCTGCAAACAGTCTCTCTTTATTCCTCTCCTCCATCCTCCTCTCTGCTCACTCCTCTCCTCCCTTCTCCATCAGCCCGCAGCGTCTCCTCTCTCTGCAGCTCTGACTGGCCCCGTTCAGGTCTAGTATCTTGTAACCATACATATATATATTCATGCTGTGGTGACGTCCAGCTGGGACAGACTGCAGGCATCAGAAATCGTCTCGAATGCATCTCGAGTGACAACTCAAGATCAGATTTTACTTTCCAGCTCGCATTCAGTTGCACCTCTCTGAAAACCTCAACCACAACCAGGAGGGGAAAACTACAAAGAGCCACAACGAGTTATCGATGAGTCATTTAAGAGAAGATTAATCAAAAATAACATTCATAATTAACAGACTACATGACTGAGTCACTGCTTATAGAATTATTGATAATTTCATTGACTGTGAAAAGGGTTGCAACCTCAGTGCTCAGCCATGCAGCAAGTCGCCGGATGAAAAAACTAATCAATCTTGTTTGGGGTATTTTTAGCAAGTGAAAAGTTCAAAAGGCTAATCTAGTCAGAGAGGCATTTGTGGTCACATACAAGTGATACAGGCTTTCTGACACAACACAGATATCTACATGAGATGACAAAAAGGATCCCTTAAGGATCCCTTGATTTGGTTATTGGTGACTTCTGATCAATATTTTCAAGTTTAAAAATGAACCTCAAAGTTAACCTGAAACAATTAACTGAACGGACAGTCAGCTACACTCATTCAAACAGCAATACCATCATTAATCTGAAGCTGTCCACTTGTGATCGGACCACAGAAGATGCATTTTAGCGCAAAGTGTGAACACAGAGGGCCTCTTTCAGCTGAGGGAGACAGCGAGAGGATGAGGGCTGGCGCTTAGTGTGTGTGTGTGTGTGTGTGTGTGTGTGTGTGTGTGTGTGTGTGTGCTGGCCGGTGGTCAGTGGCCCGTGCCCTCCATGGCAGGACTTGGACAGAGGCTAGTATTGTGATCACTGCTAGCAGGGGAACAATCCTCCCTTTAACTGTGTTTGTAGTTTACAATCAGGTCAGTCAAACAGTCAAATACACACAAGTACACACACAACCACATCCATGCAAATAGATGTCTGTCACCATTTCTGGGGCCAACCATATGTTTAATTTTACTCAACTTCCTCATGAAAGATAGCCTTGGTAACAGACATAACTGTGTGTGAGCTTTTTCTGGTATGATTCCCACACACATAAAAGAAAACATGAAAAAAGTAAAATATTTTAATAATTGTATATGTACAGGGCAGTGGTCCAAAGTTTTCTGTTGCTTCAAGGCCTCACGAGCATTAATATTAACGTGCTGTCTGCAATGGACAACAATCTATCACTGTTGCGATCCATCAAACATTACATGTGTGTAATAGAGGAAGGAAAACAATAGAAGTCAATTTCTCATCATGAAAAATCACACACTCTCCGGCCCTGTGTTGTCCTCTTGTCCCTTCTGCGTTTCCCTACCAGCTGTTCATATCCGTCTTTCACAAATCACTGCTGCAGCACAAGAGACGGGCACACAAGGGACAAATGGAACGAGCCGCAAATATCTTCACTAAACATGGCAACAACTCATCTGACATTAAACACTGCTGACTGCACACGTCCACCAGCAGCATGACCGCAACAGAATAGAATCTGTTTAAAGAAACGACAACTTCAGTGATCTACAGTAAAGACTTCTCAAGTCAGAACAATTAATTGGGAATTCCTTCATCACAAAAGCTCTTTCCCAGGCGTGATGCAATCAACAGCAAACAGGAACAGCCATCTGCACACCCTCGGCTCTGTAGGACACGAGGACTGCGTTAAACAATTGAACGAGGCTTGACCCAGAACTGTAAACAATACTGTTGACTAAGTCCAGGTCTGAAGTCCACTCAGTCTGTCACTCCAGAGGAGAATGCTAAAAAATCCAACACTGCGAGCCGCTACGCACAACCAAGAAAAACCCACATGGGAGAATGTGTAGAGAACATTGAGATGGAGAAATTACCGTGCAGCATCGTGTTTTTGTCATCTAAACTTGAAGTGACAAATAAACACATAAATCTTTTTCTCTCCTGCCAACAAATGCGTGATTTCATCAAGTATGTAGAAAGCTGGCTGAATTGGGGTTCTTAGATTACAGGCTTAGTGGTTATGTAATCGAACACAACAATGAAAGTCTGATAAGCAAATGTACCGAGCATGCTGGAATTTAGCTGCAGACAACAGCCGAAGATAGAAGTGAACAAACGCATACCTCAATGCTACCATGCCCAAACTGAACCTTGGCAAGTTAAGCAAGTTCCCACACTGTCACGACTCATCCGGCTCACTCTGGAAACAAAGTTCATGCAGGATTAACAAATATCAGTAGTTTGTTGATATTGGGGATAATGATCCTGAGAGCGGCAGCTGCCTGCAACAGGTGACAAGTGGCAAGATACTGAGACAGCAAGAGCCAGAGATGTGTGGTGTTAAAAGCACATGAAAGCTTACTGTACTGTGCTGCTGGAAACGAGAAGACCTGAGTCACGTCTAAGTAACAGACACATGAGCTGCCAATGACCTTTCCAACGCAGGGAGGGGAGAACTGGAAAAGAGGACGCAATCAAAGGAAGAGACAAGGTATGCAAACTGTTGGAAATATAAGCCCCAGTACAAGAGCATATTCTTCCCCACAAACCACCAGAAAGCTGTCAATTCCCACCGTGTTTATGTTTCTCAGAGTGCTCTGGAGTTTGTCACCAAAACGGCTTCATGAATGGAGCTATGGAGCAGGAAACAACAGGATACACAGACCTGAGAGATGAAGGCACATGCATACCTGCCCTGAAGCCGTGTATGTTTCTGTTACTGGCTGAAAAGTAGGAAAACAACCAGCAGAGTTATAGGCAAGGACATTGCCGGACTAATGTCACACAATCTCAACATTTCATTCTGCCTCAGTCTGGCTGGTCAAGTAATCAGTAACTGCTGGAAAGGGGGAGAGTGCGCACAGTAAGTGCAGTATCCTGAGGTTTGCTGCTGGGTCATATTCGGATTTCTGCCAATACTGTGACCTCCCAGCCTTATCTGCATGATGGCAACGTAAGCAAGAACCTGCACTGCTCACAGGTTTTCTGTAAATGAGAGTGCATGACTTGATTTAGGAATCTACTAGCCCCTTTCTTTCCAGCTGTTTCCAACCATAATTTTCATAATCAATTAATCTGCAGACCATATTCTTTACTTACTGTTAAAAATGTCAGTAAATTGTGAAAAATGCCAGTCACATGTTCCTTGTTGATGTCCCCAGGTGTCTTGTTTTGCCCAATCAACAGTCCAAATCAGAAGAATACTCCATTTGTTATGATGTATGAGAGAGAAAACAGCAAATGGGCATATAGGAGAAGCTGCAAACAGAGATTTTTTTTGGCATTTTTGCTTAAAGAAGTAGCAACAACAATTAATGGATTATTAAAATAGTTGCAGATAAAGTCTATGAGTCACTGTTGCAGCTCCAAAGTGAAGGTCTTTGCTTCAGGAATTGTAACGTGATCATTGGGATTGAAAGACAGTACCATTACATAACAAGCAGGCCTAAAAAAAATCCTGTGCAATGCCTTGATGTCTTAATCACATGAAAATTGCTTCTCTGACCGGGGGTGACTTTTTTTTTTGGTCTGTTTCCATTTCCTTCCTTTGTTGCATAAAACGGCTGCAATATCTCACAGGCAGGGACTGCAGCTGAGCTGATCTATCCCTTCAATATTGCGGTTTCACAGCAGGACGTTGCTAAATCCCGACTGAGCTATGAGAGAAAAAATACAATCATTCCTTTGCTTCTTTCTCTGTCGGTGCACGCTTGCACACAAGCTTGAAGGTCAGAAGTTTCCATGGCAATCACAGGTCATGACCTTGATTTTCTTTCCCTGTCAGTCAATCACCTCTGCCCTCCTTCCTCATGTGAGCTCAACAGCTGCATAGGACTGCTGATCTCACACGAATAGGACATTTCGAATGTGGAGTACTGCCCTTATCCAGCCCTTATAAAGATCACTGACAGAGCTTCACACTGTGGTTAAGAGGTTCCAAAACACCAGACAATGAAGCCGTTGGTCCATCAACACCAGGTCAACTGTAGCCTCAACATAACTGACCGGTCTGCCTGCTCAAAAACCCCATGCTCCATGGTCGAGGAAAAACAATGGCATTTGTTCCACACTTTCAGGCATTTTCCACAGGACACACCAGCAGCATAGAGAGGAACATAATGGAGGGAAATTCAGTATTACATGACAGGGAAGGGGAGATCCTGACGTAACCATCAGGCACTTTTTCCTGTGGAAGCCCCTGTCCTGCACGCAGAGCCTCATGTGATGCATTTAAAGCTGCAGACTTTTCAGGAAAGTGCCGTGAACTCAACTCATGTGCTATGTACACATTAGCAAATTCTTTCACAGGGACAGAGAGCACAAAGGAGCCTAAAACTTGGCTTCGGTGTTTGAAACTTTCTGGAGCTGCTTTACTGGATTTAAGAGAACCAAACAGCTGTGAATAAGGGCTGCAACCAACACATTTTTTCATTAGAAATTCATCGTTTAGTCTATGAAGTGTCAGAAAAATGCTCATTAAAATATCTAAGAAAACAAGGTGATGCTTTCAAATGCCTTGTTTTGTATGACTGACGATCTCAAAACCCAGTATTCACTGATATAAACCTTAGACACAGAGAGACTGCTCAAATTTAGGATCCAAAATCTAAAGATATTCAGTTTATCATCAGCAAAGCAGCCAGCAAATAATCACATTTCAGAGTGGGATTAGATATTTCCACTATAATAGCAAATTCAGTGATTTTGGGGAGCCAGATCTGTGATTAACTTAGTGAAGCGTGCTTTCACAGATTAGCTGACGCTCACTCGTGCTGGCAGGCTGCATGAACTAAATTCTGCTGGACAGCGGCTCATGTCCCTGTAACTGCTTCATGCGTGCTACAGATCCCTCTAAATGGAGAACAGTGCCTGCAGGCTAAACTGGAATACCCTTTCTAAGTTTAGCTCGGTTCTGTGACGGCGCAATCAGTTCACATGCCCCCCCAGAAACTAGGAACTATAGGATTTTTCACAGAGCTTTCACTACTGCTTTACCCTGACAGCACTACTCTCCTAACAAACCGCACAGATGCAGGTATACAGTCACCAAGCATGTGTAGGTACCCCAGCTGCATGACTGTGATGACTGATATCTTCCACTGATTCATGACAATATCATGGCTGTTTGTCATGCCCAGAAGGTTCCCTGTTCCGTGCTTCACGTGATTACTGATCTCGTGTGGACACGGATTTGACTGTAAATGCTCTAAATGCTGTGTGTGCATGCACCTTGGGTTAAATGTACAGTGCAGGAGTCAGGACTGGACTTGGCAGCCAGCTGGCACTGCGCAAATTAAAAAAAAAAACAAGAAACCGGCTGGACCGAGCACGGAGCACGGGGCAGCCCTGAAACGAAACCAGGCTGCCAGCAGGAACTGATGCGTCTCTCTCCATTGCAAATGACAAAATCGTGTATTGTTGTGAGCGTAACCATGCAGGCTGATGTGACACAGACCAGGGGTTATCTTTACTTGCGAAACCTGCCCCGCCCTTTATCACTCCATGCAGTGAAACACTGGTCTGTAGTCTGTGAAAACTAGACAGCTGGGGCAAAACGTCTTGAGGCAAATACATGAGTTCAGCTTGTTCATAACAACCAAAAGGCGATGTTAATAGAGCAGCAGCATGTTGTAAACTACGACCTAACGGTGCTAGCTTAGCATGTCTTTGGACTTTTAATACCCTGAAGTTACTGCAAACGTTTGGTAGACACAGTCGGTGAACTAGTTAAATTTCAGTTATATATTTTATTCCACATCTGAAATCACGCAAGCACCGCCGTTATTGTAGGTTTTACTCAATTAAATCATTTTCAGTCTTTATGAACACCGCAGCAACGTTACCAAGAGTCTCCCATCGGGAAGTAAGTTAACTTCAACGTTAGCCACTAAGTAGCTCTGATGTTAGCGAATTAGCCACAGCCCCTTTAGTAAAAAGTTAAAAGGTACAACGTAAAAGTTTTGGTTTAAGCTTACCCGGCACAGATTTATTCCTCTTGGTGGTTTAGATTTAACTGAAGAGTTAATTCTCTTGTTGGTGCCAATTTACAAATCTTAACGCCCGTTTAACTGCTCAGCAGCGGCACCATCTATTGACTGGTGACTGACACAGCCGTCCCTTACTCGCAGTGTAGCACAGCACATCCGGTAAAAGTAATTTCAAAATAAGACCAGCAGCAAAGGAGATCCCCGTTTGGATTTGTAATACACAGCATAAAGGCTCTAAAATAAACAAGTACATGGACTGTAGTTAAGTACAGTTTTGAGGTTATTGGGCTATACTTGAGTATTTCCATTTCCAAGTCGGAAATTAAGTCTTTTCTCAACAATTGTGACAGTTATAGTTGCAACTTAATTAGAAAATTGAGATTTTACTTAAAAAACATGTGATCACCTTATAAAATATGATGCATACACAATAAACTGTCTCAGAGTATATAAAATAACTTCAGCCATGACTGGTTACAACATTAAAATGCTACCTAGAAATTAATGCATCAGTAACAATAATCAAATAAAATAATACATAAGGACATAGTATGTCTTTTACTTGTTGTAATGGAGTATTTCTACATTGTCGTATAGCTTTATAACTTAAGTACAGTGTATGTAGGGGTTCTGGTACTGAAATAATGCCAGTTGAAGCTATGGAAGCGCCACTGCTGAGTGACGCCATGAAGTGCAGGCAAGTGTTGAAATCTTTATTTTGAAATCTACTTTCTTCCGATTTCGCCGTATTCCAAACCGGCCCGCTTTATGCAAACGGTGGAGAGGCGCGGCTGTCTGACGTCACATCCCTTGAAAGTTTTTCTAGTTACTCTGTCCTGAGGCTCCCTTAACGCTGGTTCCCCGAGGTCTGGGGCCCTGCAGGGGCCCTACAGAGGCTTCTAGGGGTCAGTAAAATTAGTTTTAGCTTGATTTCTCTTAAAATCCCTAAGAGCATATACTCATTAGTGGATATTCTTAAATTTGCAGAACAAACTAATTACTACAAACCAACTGACACTTTGGGGCTCTGAGGTAGTTGACCGTTTTGCCCCCTTGGTAATTCATGTTTAATTAAAATTTTACATATATTAATCTATAGCAACCGAGTTCATAATTTGAGAGGTTATTTATGTCACAGCAGGTCATATAAAAGTTAATAAAAGCGCATGTTTAGCAGCAAACTTCAGTGGTGTAACCTTCAGATGTTCAACATGTTATTTTTGCTTTATCATAGTTTGAGATGATGTGAGAACTGTCCACACGTTAGAAAAAATTAAATCCCTTATTGACACTTTAACACTTTAAAAATGCTGTAAAAAAAACATATTTCTGTAAAACAAATTAAAGGGCCGCCTACCCTTGCTCTGAAATGAACATTATTTATTGTCAATGCAGCACCAATATGGATATTTTATTGAAAGGAAGACATAAACTAAAAGGAAACAATGCATTTCTCATACAGACATCTCAGCACTGCAGCGCTTCAACGGAAAAGCTTTGTGTCATGTAAACAACACAGTTCAGAACGACGGTAAAGAAAACCAGGAGGCGGACACAACCAGAAACTCGCCTCATGTCGACTCGCTTCCTTCTCTGACTGGCAGACACACCTCAGTGTACAATTTGGTCTCGAGCACAGGAGGATGTGTGTCTTACAGACCCGGCGATGACTAAGACCAGTCAGACGGTTTGGGGAATTTGATTACAGACCGACACGTCTAGGGCTTGCACACCTTGATATGTTGCTATGGTAACCAGCTGCAGGGCCAGGAGGCAATAACAAGGTGGCGGTGGGGGAGGAGTGTCAAACCTTCAAGGTCAAGGAACGGCGCCATGCAGAGGTTTACATAAAGAGCAGAAAGGTCACCTGACCTCTGACTGATCTAAACTCCAGACAGATTCGATCCATGAAAGGCTTTAAGGCCCCTTAAAACACTGAAGTGACGAGAAACAAAAAAAAAAATCCATCATTTAAACAGGTTAAATGGAAATTCTATGAAGAAAGCAAACAAAGAAGCCTGTTAGATAATCAGAGTTTTCCTTCTGTTTGTTTTTCACATCAAGAAACCAACATTTAAATCTCACACAGCACCAAATGGGTTCGGTGTCACAGAGATGTTTTCAACGGAGCCCTTTCAACACCTTTCCTTCATCCACTGACAGACACCGTTTGCTTTAGAGTGCATAAAGTGATCATTATGATAATCCATGGACTGATGAGTCTGCGTAAAGAAAACTGAACAACCCCCCTCTTTTCTTTAAAACCACCCAGATCCAAACTTAAGTGATGAGCTTTTTCCAAAAGGTTCTAAAAGCTGCAAATAAAGTGAAAATGTGTAAATTTGTGTTATAAACGCAACGTATACTGCAAAAAAATAATAATAATAATAAGATCCAATCCTTTTCCAGTGCCTTACTTGCAGGAAATAAACAGCAAATTGCTAAAAATTCATACATTCCCAACACATATTCATATTTAAGATGTCGGATGTGCAGCAGATATGAGTCCAGTGGTCCAAATGCAACACGTACATGATATATTCCACAAAAATAAAGTACTAAAGTGCAACAGGGTTCAGCGCTGAATACAATCAATCTTAATGATAATGCACTTATAAAAAACATTATTAAATCTATGTTGGGGTTTATACACATTTAGTACTTTTAATTCTGCCTATCAGTAACTTACATCTTTATATCCTTTTTTCCATCTCACACAGCTCCGTCATGTCAGCACCTGCGTGCTGGGTCAAGGTAAATGTCAGGACTTAGTGATCATGCGCAGTTCAGGTTGTTGTAATCCTCCTCGTTTATGTTGGATTTTAATTTACAGCTTTCTTTTCGTGTAGTTGCCATTTTGCCGCCTTCGACCTCAACTGCAGCCCCTGCCTTCCAAGGAGAGGGATCCTCTTTTCATCCACTTTTTTAGGCTTTCCAGGTTCTTCCTCATCATCACGGGGATCTTGGGCCAGGGTGTGAACTGCTGTTGGTTGTTGTTGTTGAGATATGTGAGACTGGGCATGACCTTCAGCCCCGCCAACATAATTCTACATTTTTAGTTACTCATTCATACAAACTCCAGCCTTTAAACTCTCCAAATAGGACCACATTATTGATTTTCCTCCCTCCAGCGGTGGACGTGTCCCCCCCTGCGCCCTCAGTCACTCTGATGTAGAGACAGGGAGCCGTCCCCATTGAAAAGCTGGGCTTAAAAAGCAGTCTGGGTGGTTCTTTTTTATCCCCTGTGCCCCACTGTTGGACCCTGCAGTAACGTACAGGAAGTCATTAAGAGTTTGCAATATCGCCTCACTTCCAGGTGGCAGCAGCAGGGCGGACGCCTGCGCTCCCCTTGGTGCCCTTTGACCCCAGGGACTGGCCCGAGCGGCTCCGCAGGTCACGCTCGGCGTTCTCGCTCTGTGCCTGCTCCTCGTCGTACCTGGTGACACACAGAGGAGTCATGCAGTGAAGGAATTCCTGCTGCCCTGGACTGTGGAGTATGTAAACAACGCCCCCCCCGCCAGCTCAGCACTAAACCCACTCAACCCCCACTATTGTGTTCACACAATTGAGGATCGGGAGCGCCTCTGTTCCAGTTCCTGACATCCCTTCGATAGCTCAGTTGGTAGAGCGGAGGACTGTAGTGGCTGTTTCAGGCATCCTTAGGTCGCTGGTTCAAATCCGGCTCGAAGGAGTTTTTTTACCTGTTTGTAGTGTAACACATTGTTAGCTAGCAGCATGGCTCTAGGGATGACCGTCAGTCGCTCCATCACTTTGGTCCAGACTGAAATATCTGGACAGAAATGTGATGCTTTGCCACAGAAGTTCAAACAGACGTTGATGGTCTTCAGAGGATGGAACCCGCAGACTTTGGTGATCCCTTGATTTCCTCCTCTAGACATTTGTTTGTTTGACATTTGAAGGAGATTCAAGGTGCCTGACGGATTCATTACAAAGACCTTTTCCATTAAGGTAACAAGTAGTTGTTGAGCAGCAGTAAACTATCTTGAGTTCAGTTTGTTTAGAAAAGTCTCTTTTCATATATCAATGCACCTGAAGGAGATTCAGAGAGAGCGTGTTTCTGATCACATGACTCTGTGATCAAAAGCTTCTCCTTCGAGCCGGATTTGAACCAGCGACCTAAGGATGCCTGCTGAAACCACTACAGTCCTCCACTCTACCAACTGAGCTATCGAAGGCAGACAGCCAGCTGGACATGCACCAAAGGTCACATGCTATTACGTTCACGGACACAGACAGGGAAATTATAAGGATTAAAGAACGATAGAAACGTTGTTTGTATACTTTCGCCAAGGATTGAGGCAGAGGAAGAGGAATAAAGTAGTGATGCCCCCCTGTGGTTGCTTTACATGGACTCACTATGTAAACAAATTAAATTAAAGCACACATTACGCTCTGAGTCCACTATGTTTTGTACAACCTGCAGGTAACTGGATGAGTTATGGATCTCTCTCTTCTGCTTTAACTCTATCAAGCATGACTGACATGTTTTTCATCATTTGCAGTCGATATTCTGTGTCCTGTAGGTGAAAAGATTCTCCTTCGAGCCGGATTTGAACCAGCGACCTAAGGATGCCTGGAACAGCCACTACAGTCCTCCGCTCTACCAACTGAGCTATCGAAGGGCTTGAGGCCTGTTCAAATTAGATAACAGGTTGAGCCCAGTAATATGAGAAAGCGAGCGTTCAGCTATGTTTCTCCTCTTGGCATTCAGTGGCTGCTGAGCTTGTCTATCTGGCGGATTGTGATGTCACTCACAGGACTTGATAGTTGCCCAGGGCCTCTCGGGGCGGGCTGCGATTCCAGCGGCAGTCTGGGATGTCCCCGTTGGGCGTGACGATGTTGAGAGTGTCGTTGATGAGGTTGTACTTCAGGATGCGGTCGTTGGCCGTGCTGGAGGTCAGCGACGGTGAGGCGTTGACCTGAGCGTGACACAGACAAAGACTGCGACGTTTCCATTTGAAGAGACAGGAAGGGCTTAATAATGCACTTTAGGATCCAAACAGGCATGAGCACATTGTTTAATTTCCTCCAGTGTCCATATAGAAGCTCTTATCAGGCAGGAAATTCTGCTGCTAATGTGCTATAACAGCTGTGCTAACACACATGCATTCAAAGAGGAAAACTTGCCTGAAAACCTGCATGAGCGCCCCAAGAGAGCTGTTATCAACACACACTTCATATCTTCAATAGACGGCATGAACAAAGGGAGTCTAGCTTCTCTGCTTTTGTTATGCCCAGTTTACTCTTTGTACCTGTTAAAAGCCGTCTGTTTGCAGGAATAATGAACAAAGGAAAGAGTTCCTGACGAGATTTGTGGCACACGTTTCTTCAGTCCCTCACTGAGGACCGTTTATGTCCTACAACCAACTTCATGTCGCCCAAAATAGATGAGCTTGGTGCCCGTTAACAGAAATAGTTCAGACCTAGCCTGGAAACCCAGCTCCTCATTGTGCAGCTGTCAAATGAGTCCAGTAAAATATGACAAGCCGCATAACGAGCGCGACATCCAGAATGCAAAAAAACATGATACAGTGATGACAGAGGCAGCCTATTTTAAGTTTTAACACTAGCCAGCAAATAGCCTGCACCAGCCTGGATGACATAGTGCACACTCAGTTTAAAAACAATGTTTTCAGCAATGTTTATTCAGCTGGAATAAAGTGGCGAATAGGTTAAAGACACACCTTCAGAGGCGCTCATCCAGACATACGCACACAAAGATCGACCTCAAGGGCATTTAAAGTTGCTTAACACTCAGGGAAAAGGAACGTGGAGTCACTGTGTAAGCATGTCAAGTATCTTTGGGCTTGGCGAAATATGCAGCGGGTGTCTTCAGGAATGAGGTGCAGGAAAACATGTTGCGTTAACACAGCAGAGGTTAATTTTTAACGAACTGTTACGCGAGCTCGTAGGAGTGCACACATGCAGTAACTCTCTCACCGTTCAATGACTCACCTCGATAAGCCACGGCTTGAGCTTGTCATCAATAATGATGTCATACCCGTAACACTCGAAACAGTGCTTGTCGTTGTTCATCACAGGCTGCAGAGAGAAAAGACTGAATTAGGAAGAGGAACTGGCTCATATTGTGGGCGACTGTGATATATCGGGAAGCCTCATGCAAGAGAGGTTGATTCGGCAGGGAGAGGCGTTGGCAAATGATCAGAGTTAAATATATTCCAGTGGACATAACTATTAGGACACAGAGCAGCCTGCGAGAGAGGGGAAGTGAGTCAGATCACTTAGTAGAAAAAGGGAAGTGGGCATTAAGTGGAGAGCACCGCTGTGCTAAAAACAAAAAGGCATCACCCACACCGGGGTGGCTCAACAGCTGTGTGACTATAAGTGCTGAGATCGGGGTTGGACTAACGCTGAAAACAGCATCTCAACAGGAACAAAGGAAGGACACAATCAGTGCAGGCTGCAACATGTGTGCTGTGTGGCTGCTGTGATGGGTCAGTGAGCAGTTGTAGAGTATGAAATATTGTTCTTTCTGCTCCACTAACGTCACAACTGTCAGGTTGAAAGTTTCATCCAAGCAGCTTCTAAAATATGATGTTAGAACACAGTTCGATTGGTCTGGTCTGTTTTTCCTAGCATGTGTTGACCCGTTATTTCTACACACACATCAGCAAGCTCCTCACTTAAAAGCTTCTCCTTCGAGCCGGATTTGAACCAGCGACCTAAGGATGCCTGGGGTAACCACTACAGTCCTCCGCTCTACCAACTGAGCTATCGAAGGGCGATGACACACCCCAGAAGGTGACTGTGTAGTTCCTGGATTTCCGCCACTGTGAGCTAAGAACTGACATCACAGCAGGACCTTTGTTGAAAAAAAGCCACTTCAACTGTAGTCAAGTCAGAGCCTAACATACAGTATGTTGACCAGTTAACTAGTCCTATTTAACTAGTTCCACCACACTGTAGAAGTGTATTGATTGTTTTGATCTACTGTCTGCTGAACATTGTGCTTGCACATGTGAATGAAGAGTAAGAACAGTCATAATCTAGTTTATAACTGCTGTTGTACAGTAGGTTTAACTGCAGGTTTAAACACTTAAAATGTTCTCCTTCGAGCCGGATTTGAACCAGCGACCTAAGGATGCCTGAGGTAACCACTACAGTCCTCCGCTCTACCAACTGAGCTATCGAAGGGTGATGACACACCCTGGGTGGAATACGACTATCACAGGAAGTGTGGCTGGAGAAGAGGCACAAAGCAGACAGAAAAATCTATAAAACACTGAGATAATGAACTCTATCTGCTTTGGACATTGATCTGACATTCATACCCACTTCAGTTCACCATTACTAGCTAACTAATCACAGTATTGCGCATGCAATTAAAATTCACTCCTTCGAGCCGGATTTGAACCAGCGACCTAAGGATGCCTGGTGGAACCACTACAGTCCTCCGCTCTACCAACTGAGCTATCGAAGGGCTCAAAGCCAGCTCAAAATAAACACAACGCTGGGCTCAGCAGCAGGAGAAAGCAAACAAAGGCAACATAAGTCAGTAAAACTTCCTAAAAGTCTTGTAAGTGTGTGTTGTCAGTTCACATGTGGGAGTAACTGTCACACATTTCAGGTCATTTTGGAGTAAAAAAGACTTCACGTCCACTTACAGCCACGGCCTTCAGGGACTGCACCACGATCCAGTGGATCTGGTCAAACAGTCGGCTGGTCACCTCCTTCCCTCTGGTGCTCTCTAGGTACAAACGGAGGTTACTGACCGTCCACTTGCCTCCATGGACGTGGTTGTAGTCATCCTGCGTTGAAGGTACACAGTCTAACTAGATACTGACACTTTTGTTCTTGTTTCTGGCGCAAAAAGATGCACAGATCAGCTTTGAGGTGAAGATTATTACGTGAAATTCCTCAGTCTGTGGAACTAGTGAGCAGAAGTTACATCAGTGGAGCTGATTTAAACCCCTCTGATCTAAGAATAACCTCTACGAGCCACACTGAACACGACACACACTTACCCCGTGTTTTTGGATGGCCACATTGGTGAGGTGGACAAACATGTTGTCCAGTTCACTGGTGCTGGGTGTGTACTTGACTGTGCAGAAGCGACAGAAGCCGAGCTTGTACCTGAAGATCGAACCACAGAGAGAGCTCAGTCAGGGCTGCAGCACGTTTAGCATCGATACTGATGAATTTTCACAATTAATCGATTGATTGTTTTGTCTATAAAATGTCAGAAAATAGCAGAAACAAGCCCACAGTTCCCCCACAGGCCAGGGTGATGTCTTCAAATTGTCTGTTTTTACTCAACAGTCCAAAGATATTCAGTTAATTTTCTTATATTATGAAGAAAAGCACCAACGTGTCAATTATCAAAATAAGTTCCAATCAATTTTCTGCGCATCAGTATGCTCACATGTAGCATTTGAGAGGCCGATACGTGGTCACCAGGACGTAGAGACGCAGGTCAAACTTCTTCCCTCCAATCAGCAGAGGGTTGTCGATGTACAGGGAGATGACGTAGGCCTCTTTGCCGCTGGACGCTGCAACAAACCTGGAGGAAAAACAAACAGGAAGTCTTCACTGACTGAGCGGAGAGCAGGATGAGGACAGATGCTCTTTGGTGTAAGACCATTACGAATCTCTGCTCGGGCTCGCTGGCTGTGTGTTACGCCGGTGTCTTCGGGAACTCACGTGGACGTGCGGCTGTCTCTGGACCACTTCTTGATCTGGGACAGCTTGTTGATGAGGAAGATGCCTTTGCCCTGAGCCTTCCCGCAGGGCTTCATGATCCAGGTGCTGGATGGGTTCTTGCGGAACTCCTCCACAAAGAGATTATAATCGGCGGGGAGCATGAAGGTCACAGGGACAAAATCTGCGTGAAACACATTGAGAACAGTTAAACTTATTCACAGCAGGATGCCTCCTCATGTTTTATGGGGGGTAAAAAAGGGGAGTGTGCATTTCAGCTCTAATTGATACCTAAATAAATATATTTCCCGTTCTCGTCCTTCTCCGCCAGCGGACTGCCCTCCTTCTCCAGCTCCTTGCGGTAGCGTTTGATGTTCTTGATCATCAGGTCCTTCCTGGTCAGCTCGTAGTGGTTGGGGAAGTGGTTAACCATCTGGTCATCTGACAGGCGGTAGCCCGTGTCCACGCTGAACACATTTCTGATGGTCTGGATGCTCATCCTGCACGTGGGTACAAAGGAACCTGCATTATCGTGCATTAAGGAGCCCGGAGCCACCATACAAGCTTGGTGCTTGCTCATTAATGGACATGAAAGGGACGAACATGCGCTCTGTTTGCAGCTACTGAGTACAGAGTATACTGGGTGCTTGTACTTTACGAGAATATTATTTTCTGCTGCTCCACATAACTTCAGAGGCAGATTTTGCACTTTTTACTGCACTACAGGTGTTTGACAGGTGAACTAACTTGTTTTCATGTGCATATTTTACATAAAAACATTTGATAAGATTATAAAATACACAGCATTTTGCAGTGCTGCAGGTCTTTGTTTTTTCTCCTTCTCTGCCTTTTTAATTATCTCACAACCCCAGAGATTTATCCCGTGACCATTTGGCAATGCCTGAACCACCGGACTGCTTTTGAATGCAGCATCTTTACATGAATGGAGTACTTTTACACTGTGGCGTTGTAAGCAAACATAGGAGTACTTCTTCCACTAGTGTTTCTATGAATCCATCTGGTGCTTGCAGAGCAGAGGTGCAGGTGTACTGTAGATGGAAAACCTACCAGTAGAAATTCCAGTCCTCGTTTTCTGAGACTGGAATCCATTCCCTCTTCTCAAAGTTGTTGATGAGCACCGATTTCTCAATATCTGTCACCCACTTCACCTTACCGGCCATGGTGCCTCCCACTAGGGTGGAGCACAAAACAACAGGTAAACATATAAAAAAGCACATAAGCACACACACAGGATTCAATATAGTACAATGCAAAAGAAAAGAAGGGAACAATGCATGCAGCTACCGTGCAGCACAGCCGTCACCTACCTGCAAATCAATGTCAGGAAAGAGCCAGTCATCAGCATGAGCTAGCCGGGCAGGCTCAGTTAGCAGGCTGCTGAATCCTCCCTGAAGTGCTGCAGAGGCTGGGCGGACATCACCCAGTCAGTGATGCAATCTCACCAGACTGTCTGTGTTTAGACTCATATCCGAAACGAAGCGGCACGGAGGCGTGTTAGCATCGCTTGTTGCCCCAGCTACAATGTTAGCGGTTTCACTGCTAACAAGCTAAATTTATTGATTGAGGCGTCGTGAAGCTGGACACAGTGGCGAAACGCCCACCGCGGTCAAACTACTCTTCACAATAAAAGTCTCAGTTATTGAAGCGTAATAACATAAATACACGATAACCTCACCGCGCGACTTCACTATAATTTAGGGACATTTGTTAAACATGAAATATCTTAGGAATATTAAACGACGTCGTTATGGGCTTGGTCCTTCCGGGAGAATAACCTAGCAACGGAGGACGCAGTGATTTCATTGCAGGGTGTCATTACCAAAGTATACCAGCAGGTGTCAGCATTGTACTGTCTATGGAATTTATACTGCTTTAACTACATTACATTCACGCATATGAATTTCCCATACATTTCAAGAAGTTATCAGTTGAAAAAAAGAGAAAATGTATTGAAATAGAGAAAAGACACGTTGGATAGGTTTGCCACTGAAAGGAACGCGAAAATACACTTTACATGTCAACCTCAAAGTATTATAATTTTGTCACATTTCTAGATTTTCTGTGAAAACCAATCAATCAACCAATTAGTGCAAAAGATATCACATTTTGATGACTATCCAGCAATGTTTCCCAGGTGTAGTAAAGGTGTTATTGGGTCAACAATGTAAAAATGCTTTATTAATAATTTATATTACATTCTGGTGATATATTACAAA
Organism: Chaetodon trifasciatus; assembly: GCA_037975065.1. Classification (NCBI taxonomy): domain Eukaryota; kingdom Metazoa; phylum Chordata; class Actinopteri; order Chaetodontiformes; family Chaetodontidae; genus Chaetodon; species Chaetodon trifasciatus. The sequence continues at coordinate 398,602 of JBBMOE010000070.1, forward strand.
CCTTCTAGTTATACCAAATTATTTTAGACTACAGTATAGTACAAGGGTGTTTAATTAATAGTCTGTTATTAGTGTGAGCCAATAAAAAAAGTACTCAAGAAAAGAGACTCAGTTTTCTTTCTCCAAACAAAAAAGGATGTCGCCCCCTGGTGGTCACTCCTGATAGCAGCAGGTAAAGGCGTGGCCAATCATATTTGTGGAAGTTACCTGAGAGCGACGAGATTAAAGGACGCTGCTGTAAGTACAGAGAAACGACGATTATTTCTTTTTATTATCATTGTTTCCAAAATATTTCAATAACAATGTCTTTCTGTTTATTACAGGGCGGCGTCTACTTTAATCTACACAAAAGGTAGTTTTCACTTTCTTTTTTTATTGTGCACGCACCTGTGTTACTGTCTGGACGGAAGCGTCTATATTACCTTAATATCTAACATGATTCGGTTCCAACATGATGGTCAGTTTGGAGATGTAGTTCTAAACGAATGAATGTGTGCGGGTTTAATATGTAATCCAATGTGTGTGATCTTCAAAACGACCTTTGTTTGCTTTGCTTGAGGATGACTTCATCTCTTTGTTATGGCAATATGGCAAAAGACTCGACGCTACTGCATGATTAATACTCCAAACTGTCCTCTGGGTATTATTTTGGAGCTTAAGCTATGATTATGATATCAAAGGTCCCACATTTAGGTCTATATTTTGATTGCAAACGGGCATGAGCAGTTTAAAGATACATCCTTATGATTACACACATGCAAACTAAAACTTTAAAGTAGATTAATTCAGGATTTGCAAACAAGCAACTATTGAAAGCCTGTAAGCAGCTTCTCTGGGGTCGGTGGTGTTTTATTTCTTCTTGGTGAGGACATTGCCGTTGGGTTGATTTGAGTTATGGAAATGGAGGATTTGCATCAAAGCACGTGAGTGCAGGTGCAACAGGAACTGGTCTGAGGGCAGGTGCATGAAGGAGGGAACAAACCCGTTTGTGAGGAGAAAACAGAAAATAACAAGTCAAAAAGAAGAGCAGATGCACAGTTTATTGCACAAACTAGTCCTAAACATCCAAAGGGGAGCTTAGACACACTTTTCTTGCAGAATACTGTAGTAATTGGGTACGTCGGACTTAATCCAGCAGATGATGTCACCTCTTCAAACCTGGGAGAGCCTGTTTTATCAGCCTGGATTCTCCCCGGTAACACAGCCGCCGCCTATCCTGGTCACATGACCCAGTGTTTACACAGCCCGCTTATGAACGTTGGGAGAAGCACAGTCACCGTACAAACACCTTCAAACCATGGAGCCATTATGTGTCCTGCATGGCTAATGAGGCTCCAGGTTCTGTCTCTCACATGTGCTAATATGAACCATTTGCCTCGTACCTGTTCTCCTCTCAGAAAACAAGATGGTGGAGCAAACAAGACAGCCGAGTCGTGTCGTCTCCCTCCAGGCTGGACCTGGTGAAGTGGACACAGGCACCCTGTTTGAGGTGAACCTCAGGTACAGTACAGGCCCGCCCACACGCCCGTCATAACAGCACCAGCTCAGCTCAGAACAGACTGAGCACACCTCAGGCAGCAGACCATGTGGCTTTTGTTTGGAGGGTCAATTGTGTGCAGGATTATGTTTCTTTACACCTTATGAATATGAAAAAGAGTCCCGTCTGTCACAGGATCAACGACAGGGCTGCACGGGCCTTTGGGCGTCAGTTGGCTGGAATCGGAGACCGGCTGGATCGGGAATGGGCCAGCAGACAGCCCAGCTGGCTCCCAACTCCTCTCCACATGCTGAGACCTGCTCAGGCACTGACCTGGACCATCTACCGGTAGAAAATCAGAAAAAACAAACATCTGTTTCCACAGCTTCTGTGCCACTGGTTGATAAGACACTGTAACCAGGTGTTGTTCTCTTGCAGGGATATCCACAGTCAGTTATGGGGCTTCCAGGGCCTGTCTGCATCAGTGAAGGCCTGGATAGCGAGCACTGCGTCTGGGCAGGGGACCCTCAGGGCTGATGGCTGGGCAGCCTGGGTAACAGTCATCATCCATCGTGTTGTATCTGTCTCAAATGACAATTCACTCAAGAAACCAAAAGTCAATGCAGAGTGTCGGCTTAAATACAGCTTTTGCGGGCAGATTTTATCAGCTATAGCCAGCTGGTGGAAGGCAACACTAGACCACAGCTGTAGGCACCAGTTAGCCTGACGTGCTAACATTTGCAGCTTTCATTGGAGAAGATCAACACACAGCTGAGTTAAATCCTCAAGCTTCTTTTGCTCTTGTATTTTTGGTTTTCAAACAACCACAAGGTGTTTATTCTAGTTTGACAGCACAGAGCAGAGAGTGTGAGAGAGGAAATGAGTGAAACTGACCAGACGAGGTCATCATTATGTGGAAAACATGCATGTATTTACGCAGTTCTTTTTTTTTGCTCAAATAAAATCATTCCTTGCATTTATCTACAAAATATAGTTAATTTATTATCATAACAGAGTCTAATTTGTCTTTCATTTCACAGGTGTCCAATTTGAGAGCAGTAACCTGCACTGGCTGGACCAGAGGAGCGCTGGTGACTGTGGCACTGGTGGCTGCAGTGACCGTTTTCGGTGCACTGTGGGTGGAATGGAAAGCCTAGAGGGCCATAAGCAGGTCTTTTCGGCCGTAAAATACTTGCAAATGAATGACAATTACTTCTGATTTGTTTTTGCTGTTTACTCTGACTTCTCTTTTTATACTATTTTCATGAGCGGTATTGAATTTGACACAAAATGACAGGAAACAGGAGGAAAAACTGTAAAATGCATGTGGAGATAGTTTAAATCGGTTTACAGTGTTGGCCAGGATATTGTAGCCGGGACATGTTGGTTCACAGTTGTATTAATGTCTTAAAGCCCATTTCCTGTGTGTGGACTGTTGCTGGCTTGCAGTCTTTTGTATCCACATTACTTTCTTGCTGGTTTAAGAGTCCAAAAATGTTTTTTACAAATGATAAGTCGCCTGGTTTTAATATAAAATGAAGGGAGCTGGACTTTCTGTGCTTTTTTATGTGTTGCAAATAAACTTCAAAATGATGACATTTTGTAGTTTCATTGATTAAAAAAATATATTTAATTACACAGTTACACACAAACAAGGCCATAAGAGGCAGCAATGGGCTCTTGCAGCGTTAACAGGTCTTGCCGGTCATGTAAAAAGTGGATTTTTGACCTCCTGCCTGAGTCCACGCTGCGTTATCAGTCTTCATGCGTGGTGACTTCCACGTGTTCATATTGCTCGAAGGCCTTCCTGTTACACTTCTGAAGCATGGCTCCGAGCTGCTTTCCCGGGCCGACCTCGTAGGTGTGAGGGAACCGACTCCCCTGTGCCCTCTCGTAGATCTCGTGCAGACATTGTTCCCACTTCACGGGCGACACCAGCTGCTTCACCAGCTGCCTGCGCACGTGGTTCTCGCTCATGTAGCGTTTTCCATCCACGTTGGAGTGAACTCTGATCTCGGGACGACGGACCTGAGTCGGAGAGACATCTGGGTGAGATGACGAGTGTTAAATCAGTCAAGGTTTTCCCAGAGAGGTGGAATCTCTGGGCATTATTGTACAGCCGTTACATGGCACAGTAAGCATTAACTTCATAATGATACGTTGAAGTGGGGTGGGGCTGGGCATCGAGGCGGTTCCACGTGAGTTTAAACTGACCTCCACCTGTTTGAGCACCTCTCTGAGGGGCTCAGTGGCCGACTCCATCAGCTCAGTGTGAAAAGCTCCGCTGACCGGGAGAAGTTTGGTCCTCATGAACTGGAGACTTCTCGAGTTTTGCTGGAGGAAATCCAGAGCCTGTAAACACAGTCATGATGAGACAGATCGTAAGAGGAGTCCTGAGCAGCTCTGATGGCCTTCATATAAAGCACCAAGAAGCGCGTGAAGGATTTCTAAGAATCAGCATTTCCGAGGCTTCGTACCTTTTGGTGTCCTGCGATGACCCTGCCATCAGGGAACAGATAATTGGCCACAGAGCAGACCGGCTCCTGGATCCCAAGGCTGATGCAATACTCTTTCGCCTGCACACAGGCATGTTTATAGTGGGCCTGCCGTCTACCGATCACTGACAGCATCCCACTGGGAACCAGCTCTGATGCTTTCTGCATGGCCTCTGCTCGCACCTTCACCGCATACAGCGCTAGAAGACAAACGAGCAAACATGAAATGCTGACTAACAGTGGTTTTGGACGTTGTCGTGCACGCTCATGTTTACCTTCTGCATAGTTCATGGAACCGGAAAAAACCAGGGCAGCAAATTCTCCCACGCTGAAACCTGCGGCAGCAACACACGTCTCAATGGCCTGTGGACAGAGGAGTGAAAACATGAGCGCACACACTTGTTCCAGTATGAGCTCGTCCTCCTAAACTACGTTACAAACTTTCTCTGAGGTTACTGAAGTGCTGCGTTCAAGTGCAACTTTGAGGCGCTTTGCTTGAATAAAGGGCTGCAACTAATGAGTGTTTTCATTATCAATTAATCTGTCGATTGTTTTCTTTATTACTTGTTTGTCTCTATAAACGATCTATTCACAATCATTTTTAGATTAATCGACTCATCTGACAGCTACCTCGGGGTTTTCGTGGCTGAGCCTCTCCACCGCAGCCAGGGAGGTGACAAACACCGCCGGCTGACAGTGGACCGTCTTCATCAGCTCCTCCTCGGGTCCCTCCAGGCACAGAGACAGCAGGTCGTACCCGAGGATCTTCTGGGCCACCCTAAACATTTCTTTAACGTTGGGGTACTTCAAAAGTCTTCTACCCATGCCCACAAACTGGCTGCCCTGGCCGGGAAAGAGGAGTATGGAGCAGCCGTGGGGGTCTTTCTTTGGTCTCCGCGGCTTCACCTCGGGCGGCTCGCTGTACGGGAGTGGAGCGGGGGTTTCGGGCGGAGGGTGGCGGGTTCCATCCGTGGAGTCGGGCTGGGTGCTGGACAGCCTCCTGTTCAGACAGACCAGCGACCTGACCTTCCCTCTGGAGGCTGCCGTCAAGCTGAGAGCCGCGGCTGCCAACATGGCGCACTCTTCACCTAAGGATGTCTCCACGGGTTAAGAGAGACCCATTATCTGTAATTCAACTCTAAATTAAACTGTAATTAATTAAAATAGTTATGGAAAAGTTTTTCTTTGTACCTAACGGACAGCGTTTCTACAGTCCGCACCACAGAGTCCAGGGAGCCGCCATATTTATTGAAATACCCAGGAATTAGCTTGTTTTTCTTCCGGTTCACTGTTCGGTTCTTCCCTGCTGCAGCGCCACCCTCAGGTCACAACATGTCATGAGTTTATTGATTAAGCAGTTAATACCATGCAAGTCCTGCATTGAAAATGTGACTTAAGGCAAAGAAAAATGTATTTAAAGTACTAAAAATGAAAGTACTCAAACGGCCCCTGTAACAGTTCTGCAAACCTCAAAATTATAGAACAAAACATCATATTTATAAGCACGTCATATGGCTGTCCAGGGAAGTGACAAGTATCAAAAAAGGACATTTAATTATTCACCAATAAACTTTATTGTACAAAACTGTAAATCTGTTGATCTTAGTCAAATACGTTTTCATTAAATCCAGCGTCACATTGCACTCATCTTCCTCGCTCTCCATCTTAGTGTGCATTCAACATATAAATATAATACAACCTTTTTTGTTCTGTATATTACTTTTCCCTTTTCGCCCCACTCTCAGTTTTAAACAAATGCAGAATTTCTTGTATGGTTTCTGAACTTGCAGATTTGAAAACTTGCTCCCGTAACTGTGAAAATCACATTTGTCCATTGGGTTTATCCTGTGATTCGTCCGATCCATCTGACAGGTTGGCGGCCTCCATTTGCTCCTCCAGTCCCTTCTGGTCTTCTGGGATCTGGCTGTTCTGACTGGCTCTTATCTTGTATTTGTTGATGAACTCGTTACTGGCCAGCGCTCCTTCCTTTTTGGGACACATCCGTTTTGTTGATAGGCGTTGTTCCAAACGTTCTACAAAAGCATTGACAACAAAAATTGATCTTTGTGATGTTCACTGATGTATCTGACTTTGAGGTTCGAATATCTCATGTTAACCGTTTTCAGTCAGATTTTTTTGAGAGGTACACCATAGTCCAAGGAGTCCTTTCCCTGCTTACTGCTGGAGAAAGTATAGATGCATACTTGATATTTCTGTAGGCTGCATATTCGCCCTTAAAGCAAATTAAGTCATAGTCGTTGTGTTGCCCTTTGAAATCAGACCCAAACAGCCCAGATTAAGAGTGCACTGCACCTGCAGGAGTAACAGGTGTCATCAGGCGGTTCAGCTGGACGTTCCAGTGCCGGACGTGTTGACTGGCATTCCTCAGCTTCTCTTGTACCTCCTACAATAAGAAAATCAAACAAGAAGTTTCTCATGAGAGCTTTTTTTTTTTTTTAATAATATTAAACACGCTGCACACTGAGCCAATGCAATCACACGGTCTCTTTCTTACCTCCAGGCGCTGATGGCTCCTCTGGCGAGAAGCCTGCAGATCCTGGAGCTCCTGAGAGGCTGAGTGAAGAGCTGAAGGGGTGTCCTCGTCTGTGCTGCCGTCTGAGGCCTCCTGTATGGGGCTGAGGTTCTGCAAGGCCCTCTGCTGCTCCTGGAGGAGTTGGAACTGCTGCTTCTTCTCTTCTTCCACCTGTAGCAACCTGGAGAGGAGAAGAAAGAGAAGAAGCTCTAACGTAATTCAAGTAAATACAAAAGTCTGCATAGTTTGGTTTAGTTTAGAGTACAGGTTTCAAATTGTTAGGGACCCAGGAAGTGGGGAGGCGAGGGCCTGAAAATAACAAAAAGATAGTTATTATAGTTTGGCCACTGATTTGGCCCACTCGAATGTGCTTGGCCACCATGGTGTCTGTGGTCAGTGGTTGAAGCAGCAGTGGCTCAGAGGCAATTAAGGTTGGCGCACTCCTTCTTCCCTGAGTCATCCTAACTCAGCTATATCTGAACACACAGACATGACACCCATATTTTTAGATTCAGTGCCACTTAGACTTTCAGGGGATGCCACTGCATCTGACGTCCATCACAAATAAGCGTCCATAAAATCATTTAGAAAGTTATATATCCTTATAACTAGAAAACCTGCCTGAGAATCAGCACATTTTTAAGTTTTCTTCAGTTCCAAAGTAATCCAATGATAGTGTAATGGCTACGTTGCAAACAGAAACCGCTCATAGCTAATTCAGCATATTTTTTTTAATGGTGCCAATTTGCCAGAATGTTAAAAAACATAGTTGATTTGTTGATTGAAAGAAAATTAATTCCAACTATTTTGATAATTGACTAATTGTTTCGGTCATTTTTCAGTCAAAAATGTCAAACATTTGCTGTTTCCAGCATCTTAAAGGTACAGATTTGCTGCTTTTCTACGTTGTCTTTGACAATTAATGAAGAGATCTTTGGGTTTTGGACTGTTGGTTTGACAAAAGAAGCAATCTGAAAGCGTCAGATTGGGCCCTGAGAAATTGCAATGAGCATTTTTCACAATTTCTGACATCAACTAAATGATAATGATGGTCTTAACTCATTGCTAACTAATATTATACTTCCTACAAAGCATTATGGGAACTGTTGTCTCACACAATTTGCATCACCACCCAAACAGAGATAAGACAAAGAAGGGGGATACAGTGAATGTGAGTGTTTATTACCTCTCCAGCTCCTGCCTGGCCCTCTCCTCCTCCAGCCGAGCCTGGATCTCCATATTGAGAGCAGCCTCCAGTTTCTCCTGCGTCAGCTCCAGCTCCTGGATCCTCTTCTTCTGTTGCTCGGCCTCCCTCGCCTTCTCCTGCATCTCTGCCTGCATGCTGTCTCTCAACTAGGAGAACACACACGCACACGAATTGGGTGGAAAGAACCGACCTATTCCTGAATCACCTTTTCCAGGAATGTCATTACAGTCTCTCCACCACTAAAAGTCACTAAAGGTTAAGCCTGAATTTTATAATGTCAATATTTTCATGCTGTTTTCAGAGATCAAAGTCAATGGGATGGACTCTAAATCCCATTTCAGCGAACTGTAAATAACGGCTGTCATGTGGAAAACTTTCTCTTACTGTCTCGGCCTCTTTCAGCTGTCTCTCCAGCTCCATCTGCACCTCCCTCTGTTTCCTCCTCTCTCTCTCCTCCGCCTCCCTTCGCTTGGTTTCTAATTCACGTGCATGCTGCGAGACACAGATAAAGCAAGTTTATAAAGCTGACTTTACATTACGATTAACAGTCCCTGCATTGATTCCATCCGCTCTGACCTGTATGATGCTCTCTATCTCTAAGTCCTGTCTGTCTTTCTCCTTCTCCATCTCTTGGATGTTGGAGTCGTCTGATTGGCTGCTCCGGCTGCTGCAGCTGCTCCGGGCGCTCCGGCTGCGCTCCCGTTGGCTGTGTTCTCGCTGCACCCGTCTCTTCACTTTGAGTTCGTGGTGAAGGGAGGACTTGCCCTCACTCTGGAGACGGAGGGCTGTCTGAACAGCTGGGGAGGCGCAAACACACACACACAGAGTGTTTAAAATAATGTTTGTTTTGCCTGGAATAAGACAAACTGAAGGTACTATTGGTGTTTCTTTATTTTGATTACTGGATAAAAGGCATTGGTTTTTCACTTCTCGACCAATAATCCTTAAACTAATGGAAATTGCCAATAAAGTAGGTTTTGCCAGTGTCGGATCCATGTGTAAGATGCTGAGCAAGCACTTATTTATACATTTTTAATAACAGTGAACTGAACATAATATAAAATAACTTCATTTTGTTGTCTCTAATTGATAAATTATATCTCATTTGTTCGGTCTGCACAGAAAACAAAGTGTCAGAGAGTGTTACATAAACTTAAATTACCTTCCTGGAAACTTACCCTAACCTTAACCCAACCCTAAAGTTGGATTATTTACATTACAGGATCTTTCTTGTCCCCATAAGCAAGGTGTGTCCCAAGAATCAAACAGATGTACGTCTGCACAACGTGAGTAATACTGATCTACACACACATGCATGTTTGCATCACTATGGGTTGGTGTGCAGTCAGTATAAAGTCACCACCAGGATATAAAAACACAAACGCAGAGAGAAGAGAGCTAGTTAACAGAGTGCAACAGGTGGATTCACCTGAAAACACAGCAGATACAATAAGCAATGAGCCCAATATACAACCAAGGTGGGCCAAGGCAAACTTAAGACAAAGAGCACAGAACAAACACTGCACATTAAATGAGTTCTACCCAGAAAACAGCAGTTTAAGAGTCAAAACACATCAGCAGCAGATTAAATATGCTACTCGGACTACCAAGAGCAGAGCAACGAGAGCATGAAAGATCTGCCATGCTGAATACAACAAAGCCTCAGTCAGCACAGTTTCCAAATCAAACTCACGATTGACATTTTCAAAGGAGCACAATCTCGCCGTTTGAAAAGTTGTTACCTAAGACACCCAGCAGCTCTTCAGTTCCAGGAAAACAAATATATCCATAAAACTATTCCCCATTTACTTAACTAAGAGTACCTGAACAGAAAAATTGAGGGAGTCAAAGGTCGCTTGGACCCCGACCTCCAGCCCCCTTGAGCGTAAGTGTAAAATGTCAAACTCTTCTTTTAAAAATCATCTGAATCCAGTGAACTGGATTAGAAATCACCGCTGACCACACACAATAAATCAGTGGAGTCAAAATGTAATTTCTGACTCCATAATAATAATACTGTGCTAATTCTTATACACACCAACACACCTTGAGTCCACTCCACCTTCTGCCTCTGGTCAGACGCGCTCATCTCGTAGGTCTTATTGTGGGTTTTCACACAGAGCATGCAGCGCTTCCCCTCCCTGTCTGGAATAGGCTGAAACAGAAAGAAGAGACAGTCACACTCAGAAAATATAACACATTTCAGATTGATGGTTAGAGCATGGAATCAAAATACCAGGATTATAGGATTTATGTGCTGTAAAAGACTGTGTTTTAACACATCCAAAGTACAGCATTTGCCTGTAAAGCATATAATTAAACATGCAGTGTTTATATTACATTTCCTCACCCACCTCTATGACGCAGCTCTTATCCAGCTGGATCTCCCCTCTCTTGTCTTTTAAGTCCTCGCTGACATAGTAAGACATGGAGGAGGGCTTCAGCACGAACCATCGCTCGGTCCAGTTCCTACGTACGTGCCCTTTTTTCCACATGTACCCCTGGAAACAAGGGGCAGAGATGAAGGAGAGAGACAGACAAAGATGGCAAAGAGAGGAGGCGACAGAACAGAAACTCACCCTCTTGAGGACGTTGTGATACATCTCCAGAAAGACCTCATCCAAAGCCAGACTGAAGGCCTCGGCGCTGGTGACTCTCAGCAGCCGGCCTGCGCCCATGTGCTCCAGGAAGCTCCACACAGACATGCCCTCCTCCCGCCCTGTGGCATCCTGAGATATTAAGTCCTCCAAGGGCTTCCCATCCCACTCCTGGCTCATCGCTGTGGAGATTTTCTTGAGGAGATACTCCACCTAGAAGGATTCAAATATTAGAGAAGTGTACATGTGCGCAGAAAAGATCACAAAATCAAATACTGACTGTTAAAATGATACTGGAGCTGATGGCACATTGTATCAGTGTTTTTCTGCAACATATACCTTTACAGAGGAAAGCTACTGTGCTGATAGCACAGAAGCGGTTTATTTTTGTCTTGACAGGAAACCAAAAGCATTATGGAGGAAGTGCAGGAAGGAAGAGACTCATTAACTTACTTACTTGCACTTGCTTTTTTCTGCTGTGAAAAATGTAAAACGGCCTCACTTTGTTGGGACACATGCTGGGTTTATACGGAGCACGATCTTTCTAGCAATTAGTGAAAGTGCCTCTTGTGACTGCCTCAAAAACCTTGGCGTTCCCCGTGTGATGTGTTACTCTAGTGATCCTCATTTGCCCATTGGATGCTAAGGAAGGAATTTTTGGACTTATTGGATATTTAATATCAGAATATGACCCTTTTCTCTTGCTGTACAGTGTGAAAACGTTTCTATTTTATGCTCAGAGATATAAAAATCGGATAACATTAGCGTGGATTTGAGTCTTCCGAGCCAACCCAAAACCAACCAGGTCTCAGTCAAATTCAAAAATCGCTCCAAATGTTTCCTGTTTCGTACATTAAATCCCTCTCTCGTGAACAGCTTTTACCTCCTCTGGTATCATCACCAGCGGGTAGCGGTCCTCAGACAGGAGGTTGAATAAACAGAAGAGCTTGAAACAGTCTCTTTCAGATAGCAGCGCCCCCTGTGGTACCCCCTTGAAGTTCTTCTTCCTTGTCATCATCCAGCACAGGTCGTCGAACTTCTCCTTGTCAAACATCCCCTCTTTGACCTGAAAAGACAGAAAAAGACTCATAGTGACCGAAACTTAAAATATCATGTGATCGAAACAGTTTTAGGAAATGACACAATTTTAATCCATTGCTCTGTCTGTGGCACATCTTCGCATGTTCACTGAAGTTAAAAATCATTAAGAATGGGTAAAAAATATGTTCTTTTATTTTGAATTCTTTTTTTAAAAAAGCTAAATATTTTCCTAAAACAGCAGGGCACAGTAGCTTTTAGCAAATGTTACTCAAACTGCAGCAAAAACTGTATTTGTCGGGGACTATTTTCAGCAGTGGATTAATACACATTTGGTGCCTTCGTGAGGTTTATGGCTGCAGAGCAGCCTGGTGTCTAAACAGATAATGACTGAAAACACAGTAACACACAGTTAAAATAATAGAACATAACTCAACTATATCTTCAGATGTGAACGTATAATTGTTGACAAACATGAATGTATGTAAACTGCGTGTAAACGCTAAATAAGAGGACTTTAAATGCTATCAATAATATACTTTCTGAATTTATAGAGCACATTTTCAGATGATCAAGAACACTAAAGTAAAAAAATTTGAAGTACTAGAGGCTATAAAATCAAGCATCAGAAGCAGTTTTAAAATAGTGAGTCTTGAGTAATTTCCTGAATCACAGTTTACTGGGAATAAAATGGTATTCACTGGTGGCCATGTACCGTAGTTATGGCATTTAGAGGACATAGACATATTCAAGAACAATCACAGGAGGTATAAAACAATACTTATTGTATAATACATACATTATGACAGAAATAGATACATTTCTGTATTCAAATAGCTGCCACTGAGTACTACTACACTACCTTATCCAGTATGTATTTGTTGAGGTAAGGCATGTAGCCATGATTAGACACTGGCCCATCATCATCGTCCTGGAAGTGCTCCTCCAGAGCCACAGGGTCATGTGGGATGTTCAGCACCGTGTACAGGTTGTGGGACAGCACCTGAAGAAGAAACACAGACATATATAGATTTATATGTATCTATGCAGAGGGCGTCATCCCACTTTAAACATATAAAGGTCAGCACATAGCCTCAAGGTTTCCCCTGTGTACTCCACAAACACACAAGCACAGACAGCCAGGCCTCAGTCACTGAGCAAGTCAGGACAGCTTTCTACTATTTTCCTGGATTCTTCTTTCCTCTGGAGGCCCAGTCAGGCATGTAGGAACTGGATGGAAAGCAACATCACAGAAAAAGTAACACAGAGAGAGGAGACGGAGAGGTAGTTTCTCTCGGTTGTTCTCAGTCTTGCCTTTTTAATTGAAACCCTGACAGTGGAGGTATTATCTCACTGTCTGTGTTTCTGGGCCACAGGGAAAGGCTGGACTTTGATCTTGAAGCTGAAGCTGGGCTCACACCTCCCTCACCTACAATCTGAGTAGATTACGTGTGTTTGGGGAGAAGTCTTAGAGCTTTTTATAAAACTTTAGAGTGGTATTTGATTTAATAGGGGGATTGTGTGTTAACTGCTGCTCAGATAGCAACGTTGATTCATCGAATACAACATAGAAAAGCAGAAATAAAAATATTTCATAACATATAAAAGCTGTTTTAGATTCCCGTGTGTTTTGATTTAATTTCAGCCATAAAAAGCAATTTAAAGGGCAGAGAAGCGCTCTTAAAGTCTTTGCGCGCTGACCAGTGGACGCCCCTCGGTCTCAGTTTCCTGATCTTGAAGTGACTGCATACGCTCCCTGCTTACCTTTAGCTGCGATTTGGACACCTTTCCGCACTTCTCGACGTCCAGCGACGTGAAAGCGTACCAGATGGACTTGAGGAGTTCGGATTTTAAGTCCATTTTGGAGACCTCGTTGTGCGCAAAACAACTACATTTCCAAGCGCAGCGCGGCGGCTTTTACGCAGCGTCGGGCGAGCGGTGGCGGCGGTGAGGAACGCCAAATAAAATGTGGGGCAGAGTACAGGCTGCAGAGCAAACTGCAACGGACCAAAAGCAGGCAGATGTAGGGCAGATTTAAAGAGGCGGAGAGTAGAGACAAAGGCCTACATTTCCTCCACAACACATTTAAAAAATTAGTTTTGACATGTCAGACACTAAAGCAAGTCTGCTTTACATTCTTCCCAATATGTTTTGGATAATTTTCTTGCCATCCGCTCTTAACGACAAGCATCTGAACGAAATGGTTAAACTTACAGGCCAGATTTAGGCACACGCAGGCTAAGTTAACAAGACATTTATCCAGACAGTGCGGGATGGATTTCTGAATTCCTCAAGTGCTGCCAGCCAAAACCCGACCAGGAGGGATCGGTGTTATTAGATTCAAGAGGCTGGATTTGAAGACACACCCATTTGTGTGAAGAGCCTAAAGCCATATTTACTTTAGCAGCTTCAAAATCTGTGAAGTGAAGGGACACAGCAGTAGTTTAAATATAGAAAAAAACAATTATTAACTTTTGAAGGTGTCTTAATGTGTTCTGATGTAGCTTATGTGAGAATTAGATCCTACCATCGGTGAGAAGTTACATTTTTGATATACAGCATACGCAAGGAAAGGATTTATTGTGTGTTTAAGGATTTTAAATGAACCAACATACAAATTGGAGAACTGAGTCCATGATTTTCATGAATCAAGCGTGTTTTCAAGGCTGGAATCCAAAAATACAGAGAAATGTAGTACGTAAGAGTACAGGTTAGTGTGTAAAAACCTTAAATTAATGAATGTTGTGATCTTAACATTCCCAATCAAGTTATTATATGTTTTCTTAAATGCTGCTCATCTTTAAGGAGTGTTTTGGGGCTATGGAGCTCTGATGGTTACTATAATTTGCACCACTTTGCAGCCATCCCTTCTGGTGAGCATTTGTTTTGGTAGACTAGAAGTCATAAAGAGTGCACATTAAAGTGCCCAACCCAAAATAGCTTTCAGAGGTATCATGAGTAAAATGCCCCTTGTGGTTTCCCTGACTTAAGGTGTTGATCGAACATCTCAGAGCACATCTTTCGTGTGATGAAACAGCTGGTGGGGATGTGGCAACCTCAGGCAAAATAGGTTAAACAAGGACAGTGTAATCAGACAGAAAGCATCGGCAAGCCTTATTGGAGCATGATGTAGGCTAATCAATACCATAATTAGGTCATGAAAATGGTAGTGATTGTGTAGAGGCCACAGCTCACAGCATCTCTGTGTCTAAACGTTGCTACATGTAGGTTTTAAGGTAAACTTTGAGATGACAGCTGGAAATCTACTTCTTATTACCCAATTTGAGCAGAGGATGTAGGTCATGATTTATTGCTACATAAAGTAATCAATGCTGGCTCAGGCTGTTGTGTTTCGTCGCGCACAGCAGAGCATCTGTATATACTGTCTCCCCATCAAGGTCAGATGTAATCACCGTTGTCTCAGGTGGTAGAAATGAGATGTCGCTCTGTTAGCCATAACTCAGAATTGCCTGGCCAGAGGTCCCAGTAAAGCTCAACCACTCCCAGCGCTGAGAATTTACCACTCTGGCCCTTTTCCAGCAAGGCCTTTCTCATAAAATAAAGACCTGGAGCTCTTTAAAATGCAGACAGGAGATTCAAACCTGCCACCTGTCTGGCTAAAGGATATATTCAACTTTAAAGAGTAAAAAAAAAATCACATTTAAACCCCAAAAAAGTGATTCACAAGATGTTTATTAGACATTATAGATGTGCCTTTTCCAATGCTGCACTGCACGTTGCTCTGTTGTCTACGTACAAGACTACATCAATATTGGGCTACATTACAAGACTGCTGCTGCCATTTATATATTTAATACATTCAAGGGCAGCAGACCTTGACATTCCCATTCCCACTGTCTAATCAATATCATATCCTGTGATGAGGCAAAGATTTTCTGTTTATTGTTGACAGATATGTTTCAGTTTCAGTCATGCTTGTTTGCACTGTTGGTCATTGCTAGAATAGATTATACATTCATGAACATGTGATATAGCTCATACATTATAATTACAAGAGCAATAAAAGGGCATACTGAGAATAAGAAAAGTGGGATGTGTGAGGTTGCAATGAGGGCAAATTTGTATGATCTCAGTGTATATGATCATCTTAATACATGTGTAACAAGTTCATATGAGAAGAAAACACACGCACTTTCAAATTAGATGTTAATCGTAAGATAAATCGCAGTTTCCAACCTAATAAAGTCTACCAGCTAGCCAGTCTAACTCCCCCCCGCTCTCTGTCTCAGTCTGCTAGCATTAGCTTCATATTTAGCCTACAATGGTATCAGTCATCTCATCTAACTCATAAGAAGAAAGCAAATAAAGATATGTAACTATGTATTTGAGACAACTAGAATTTGATGTTGAACTCTGAATGTACGAGAGCATTTTGGAGGTAATGTTCAAAAGTGTTATTCACAATATTCAGTCATTTACAACGTGTGTGCTTCAAGTAAACGAACTCTCGCAACATCTGGAACAAACTATTTTAGAGCAGTCATTGCACCAAAGCACCTCAACACGGTGGAAATAACTACAGCTCAGATGTAAAAACAGCACAAAATACCACAGACAGCGACAGATTATTAAGCTCTTTTTTAAAAGCACCATTCCAGCACAGTGTAGACTTTGTGTTGGGAAAACTAAACGATGTAGATACGAACATCTGCTGAACACGGCCAGACTAAATCATCTGATGTGGAAAACTGCTGGTGTACATTCCTGTGCATTCAGTGGTGAGATGATGTTTCCACCAAAATGAAAGTAGTTTAACCTTTGAATGGAAGTATATATTCTATGTAACGAAGCATATTAATCCATGCCAATACTTAGACCTTGATGAAACCAAATCATACTGCAAAATCATGGAGCAGTCTCTTTTACAGTCCACTGGCCAATCTGGTCACACCCAAATTTGTGATGCCAGACTTCGTCTTTGCAGATCTCAAATGGACAGAAGATTAACTTAAGGACACACGTCTCACCTCACCCAACCCACACTGAATAAAAGAAGCATTTTTTTTACTTGTGCAGATGACACTCAGGCAGACAATGAATGTAAGAGAGTTGCAAAGTGTGAGGAGTTTCTGCCTCCTGCAGTATTTTTTAATAATTATTCCCATTTTCTTATAATGATATCTTTAATGTTTCTCGACATAAAAACAAAGGAAACATTTTGACAATTTAACAGCACTGTATGTTTGTGTTATAGTTATCAGTTTTTGTCATTTGCAGTTGGGAATGTAAAATCATGCCATATCCGCAAGCCTAGAAAATGAAAGGAATTTGATTCTGGACTCTGGACGCATCAGTCTACAAGATGTTAGCATGAACTTAAGCTCGCTGTCAAAGCTCTGCAATTCAAAGTTTCTCCAAATGCCCCTCAGTGCAGGAAATGAACCTGGAAGTAACTCCCCTGACTTTGCAACTCTATAACTCTTTAAGGACATTGTTCATTTGCAGTCCTAATTATCTACAAATTGGTCAATCCTAGGTGCAGGTCACCCAATCTTTAAAATTGACCATTAATGTGCCACCACACGTCGATGTTGTCTTGGTGCCAGTTTGTTGGCCAGCAGACAAGCCAGGGCAATGCCTCCGATCTGGGTGAAGGCCAATCCTAACACACTGGCGGCAATGTGGAAGACGTTGTCGTTGACCAAACTGAAGACTTTGCGGAAGCAGCCGTGTGGATGGATTCCTGCGGCCAGTACACCGTCGCTGTCGTCGGACAGGAGAGGTCGATTCTTGCAGCCCTTGCGCCTCACGCAGCAGCTGTCCGGCAGCGACACCGAGGTGCCATTCTCGGCGGGCAGGAAGGTCATGTGCTGAATAGCCCAGTCCGAAGTGAGCCAGTCACGCCAACCTTCAGCTCCACAACACTCCAGGGCCCTCTGCAGGCTGTCTAATGCATCGGCACGGCCTTCATCCTCTGTGTAGCCAGACACGGCTCGTTGTAAGCCGCTGCGAAATCCTCCGGCAATGTCTTCACGATAGAAGAGACCTGAGAGTCCAGCTGCCAAACCTGCTATAAGTGCGGCAAGTTGAAAGAACCCGTAAGCCCTAAGAATGCAGGGCAGGTTTGCAGCCACCCCCAGACAACCCAAGAAGCCCCAGGTGGTGATGGCAGCACCTGTGGACAGGAGGATGAGTGGGGCGTTGGGGTAACGATTGGCAGACAGCAGCATGTAGTCTGCCAGTGAAATCTGTGCCCACACACCCAGGGTGAAGATGGCTAAGCCAGCTGCCCAGAAGAGACAGCTGAAGGCCAGGAGACCCAGGCGCAGGAGGTGCATGACACCCACTGGGCGGCAGCAGGGTGGGGCAACACCCACAGGTGGAGGTGCAGGGGGCGCCAGGGAGGCCTCTGAGCACACGGACAAGGATAGTCGCTGCTGCTGCTGCTGCTGCTGCTGCTGCTGCTGCTGCTGCTGGAGCTGCTCGTCCTGCTCTTGGTAGGGCGGCAGCAGGTAGCCAGGGATCGCAGAGGGTCGACGAGGAAGAGAAGGTGGAGTGAGAAGGTCGAGACCCCGTGGAGAGGAGAGTCGTCGCACAGCCAGCTGCTCGTGTTCCCAATCCAAAGCTCGTCTGCTGGGACTCGGTCGAGCTGACAGCGAGCCGTACGGCAGAGCAAAGCTCATGGTCCTGGCTTCGGCTTTATCTACTCCCCTCTCTCTCTTTTACACACTCCTCCTCTCTCTTCCTTCCTCTGTCAGCGCCTTCACTCTCGTCCTCCTGCAACACACAATCCCCCACTTCTTTATGACTGGTTATTAATCCGCCACCAACACCACCAATGCCAACTGGACTGTAAATCACACTGATGGGCGTCGCGCCGTGCCGTTATCTGCATCCGCAGCCTCCTTGTTTCCACCCTATTTATTTGTTTATCTTTCCACCTGCATGGTCACCAGCTCTTCAAATACCTCCGCTGATGGTCACATCCCGACATCTGCTCGCTCACTGCTGCCCCTCGCTCTGGTCAAGACGAGAGGTGTTTGCAGTGGGAAGGACCTGAAATCCATCCATGCACACCCTCTTTCGGTGTGGAGGAGACATCCCTTTGAGTTTTACGACAGTCCATTTGTGGAATAAAACAACGCGGGAAAAGCTCTGCCACCATCGATGAAGTGTGTGTGATGTGTCTGTAAAATGTAAAAACTCTCCCCATGTTTAACTTTATGATGAAGTGACAAATTAAAATACAAGCTAGTAGCCTTTTTAGATATTTTTTGTGGAACAATGCCAGTCAAGGATGTGACTAAAGCTGATGTTAATAGTTGAATGAGAATTTTTATGTGTGCTGTCTCTTTAAAAGTAAATTAATAAAAGCTTCCTTTTAAATTATGGACTTATTACATTCCTCTATTAAAACATAGAAAAAATATTTATGTAGCATGTAAAATCACATCCTCAGCTCCTCTAAAATCTTGACGGTACGCTTAATGCTCATTACAGAAATGCATTTATAAGAAAAGTAACCTCCAGTACGGACAACTTAAAAAGCATTAATCAGTGAATTTACATATAATGATTAATTAAGCTAATGTAAATTAACATTATAGAATTATTACAGATTTTCACCAATGGTTTGTTTGATCACTTATTAGAGGGATTATTGATTATTAAGATGATGGTTTATGAGAAATTGAGACTCCCACAAGTATTTTTTAAAGGACTACAAACATTACATTACACCCAAACGGAAAGATTAAAAAACAGCCAAAGGGGTTTATTATCATTAATAAAGACATTAGTTATTGATTATGCACCCTTTATAAAGGATGCTTTATGAGGAAGTGGTGCCACATCAAGAAATGGACTTAAATTTGCACATATTCACCATTTTGTTTCATATTACACACATTACACGCATTTCCCAGTTACTGTACCCTGTCTCATCTCACATAGAATTGTTCTTTTTTTCACTAACAATTTAAAATACATTTGGAGACTCATCCAAAGCTAAAAACAGACAGTTTTTTTTTTGACTGTGCTGTAACGACACTTTGTTGGTCCCCTGCTAAATGATGGAGCCAGTTTTATGCTGGTGGTTCCTAACTGGCATCTGCTTCCCTCCCATCAACCCTCCGCCGGATCAGGGCTAATTAAAGCCTCTCAGGTAATTAAACACATTCAAATGGCTATTTTTATAAGGACAAGTATAATAGCGACATAATGACAAAGAGGGGAATACCCAAACAGATTGGCTGGAAGAGGAAGGGTATGCAGAGCTGCAATGTGGTGTTACACTACAGCTTTAGATCCCTCATTTTGTTTATTTTGTCTGTAGAGCATTTATTTATTTTGCATGAATATATGAAAAAAAAGCCTATTTCAAAGTCTTTGCCATGTTAAAAAAAACATACTCCAGCAACTTGTTTTCCAGTATATGATGAACAAAACAGTGAGCAGGATGAAGCCCGGGAAGTTTTACCACAGTCAGCTGGAGGTCTGTACAGGAGATGAGGTTATGTTTATGGTGTTTATAATTAATCTTTGCTCTATAACCATCAGCTCATTGAGTTTTATGTGCACTCAGGACAGTAATGAGGGAAATGCATCACCTGAGACATGCAGGATGAGATTTCAAAGGCACCTCCAGCCATGGGGAGAAGAGGTGTGGGGGAACCACTGCTCCATTTCTGTGGCTGTGGAATCGCCCTTTTGAAACAGGCAATAAAGCATCATTCAGGGAACACCTTAAAGCAGCGTTTCCCAACCTCTCTGGCTTGTGATCCTTAAAACAATACTATATCTACATGCAATCCCTTGTTATAGGTCTCATTTGTCTGTGTTCTGAGTAGTTTTACCCAAACAGTCGGCTAATTATTCCTTCTTAAATTATCAATTTTTACAGACCAGATATGGTAAAAAAAAAAAAAAAAAAAAGAATTTACTACCAGACTTTGAAATGCTAACACCAACATGCTAACATGCATGCTAATGTTAAGCAGATTCACCGTGTGCGCCATCATAGCTTAGCAGGCTAGCATGCTAACAGTGGCTAATCAGCACCAAACACAAGAACAGCTAAGGCTGCTGGGAATGTCATTAGTTTTGCAGCTATTTAGACATGAACCAAAGCACTGGACACTTTTGTTTTTTTTTACCTGATGATGGAGCAGGAGGAAAAGTTAATAGAGTATGTTATGATTCATCCTGACGGGTACATGATTGTCTGTGCTGAAGCTCATAGCTCAAGTTTCACGTCAACCTCATGGTGGCACTAGAGGGGGAAAGAAGCATTTGGTGCAGCGTCTTCGATCCTGTTAATCATCCAGTCATGATTTTAACTCATGACACCTTGGTGTAGCGTGACCTCAGGTTGAGAATCATTGCCCTAAAGCATAACGCAATCCACAGAAACAACGGTGTCAGGAAAAACTGAAAAGTCCTCACTTCGTAAAGACAGCAGTTTCTGCAGGGCACTGGGTTAATGTTACACAGGTGTCAACTTTATGGGCCAACATTATAACTTAGGGCCCACCGATAGGAAACAGGAAGAGCCTAAGTTACAGCACACAGGTGAAGTTATGCCCTGGTATAACTAGACTTTGTACATTTTTAAAAATATTACATTGTTGATTATGCAACGATTAAATCAGGAAACTTAAGAACTATTTGGAGTTGTAAGATAACTGCCAAAGCTGATGCCTCACCTTTTTTTAAAAAATGAAATTAATCAGTTGCTAATCCCGCTTGTTTCTGCCTCTCCTTTCCTTTCTAATATTTTCTTTTTTCAGTGTTTTAAACCTGAACCTGTCTGCGCACCCCACTGCCACACAGTATTACAGCACACACAAAGACACAGATGGTGAAAAATGTATTTATTGAACAATTTCATTGACCTGTGATCTCCATTTCATACCAACCACTTTTGATTGATTCACACATAACTGTAATATCCCTGTTGCACACTTCACAGCAGAGTGGAGACGAGAGAGTAAAACTGATATTTTCTGATTTGTGTTTAACTATAAAAACCTGTTTTTCTGGTATTATCTCAAAGGCTGCAACACAGCAAACACTTGATAATTAAGTCAATATAGTCAAGACATGAAGCTTTGGAAACAACTGACATTGCTTTTAACAATTCCACTAGTTGAACCTCTGAGATTGTCTCTATGATTCGTTTAATTGTTTGATTCCTCGGGCTGTACAGAGTCCACAGACGGCGCTGCTTCTCCGTCTTCCCTGTGCGTCTCCATGTGTCTCCTCAGCTTGGCCTTGGACGTGAACGTCTTCATGCACTGCTCACAGTACGGCTTCAGCGGCTTCAGCCCCGAATGGCTGCGCTTGTGTCGCGCCAGCTCTGACGAGCTCTTGAACTTGAGCTGGCAGATGCTGCAGGGGTACGGCCTCTCCCCCGTGTGGATACGCCGGTGCAGCTGAGCCTCGCTGAGGGTGAGGAACGTCTTCTCGCAGTGTCCACAGGGGAACGGCCTCTCTCCCGTGTGAATGAGGTTGTGTCTGGTCAGCGCGTACGGTTTGGTGAAGCCCTTCCCGCAGTAGGTGCAGGGGTACGGGCGCGCGCCGCTGTGGGAGACGATGTGCTCCTGCTGGGTTTTCTTGCTCTTGAAACGCTTGTCACACTGAGGGCAGGAGTAGGGCTTGTCGTCCACATGTGACCTGTGATGTTTTGAAAGCTCCCCCTGTGACAAAAAGCCCTTCCCGCACTGAGAGCACAGGAAAGGTTTCTCCCCCGTGTGCATTCTCTCGTGTCTGGCAAGCACAGACACCAGAGTGAACCTCTTGGGGCAGTGGGAGCACTGGAAAGGCCGCTCGCCTGTGTGAACACGGAGGTGTTTAATGAGCATGAAGTGGAGCGAGAAGCGCTTGTTGCACTGGTCACACTGGTAAGGTCTCTCCCCAGTGTGGGTGGTCAGATGCCTCTTTACATCCGATCTCCGAGTAAATGTCTTCTCACAGTGCGGACACTTAAACTGACGCTTCACTTGGTGCACCTGCCGATGCTGGGAGCGCGCGAGCAGGGTGTCGAAGCCTTCGCCGCAGTAGTGGCAGATGTAGAGCTTACTGGTGACGTGAGACTTTTTGTGCTCCACCAGCTCAGAGGAAGTGGGGAATTTCTGGCTGCAGATGGAGCAGATCTGAGGAAGCTGGCTCTCGTGCGAGTGAGACTTCTTGTGGTGGACGGTCAGTGCGCGGAGGTTCGCGAAGGAGCTCCTGCACAGCTGGCAGGAGAAAGAGATGGCCGTGCCGTGATGTTTGCTCTCGTGTTTGGCCAGATCCCACGAGTGCTGGAAGGTTCGGTCGCACTGCGAGCAGTGAAACGGTCGCTCTCCAGTGTGAATGAGCTGGTGCCTCCTGACGTCTGACGTCCGGGTGAACGTCTTGCTGCACGTTTCACATGTGAGGGCTTTCTGTCTGCTTCGGGACTGAGACACATCGACTCTGCTTTGATTGTCAGGCTGTTCTGCTTTGCTCTGCTCTGTGTTTCCTTTGGGGAAAAGTTTAATGGATGTAAAAATTTCATCTGTGCTGGAAGGAGACGGCGTAAATTTGGCCCCTGAGAGCGTCCTGTACACTTCAGTGGGAACCGTCTGCATGTGGATGTGAGGAGTGCCGTCCTCATCAGAGCTGTGGAAGGGACACTGTGAGCAGGTGAAGATGATCGACGTCATCTCGTCCGAATCACCTGCACATAAAAAAAAGACACAGGTGTGAGTAAAACACGTGGATTTTATTGAAAAAGGCTCAAGATGTTTCTCTTCTTCATGTCAAAATAATACCTTTGTCCATTCCTTTGATGGCTATGACAGAGGGGGCAGCTGATACATCAGGCCTGCTCCTGCTGAAGGAAAAATGTTGAATCTTTCAATGTACGTCACTCACACTGCTCTGACATTCTGACATGAAGCAATTATGTTATAACAGCATAAATGTTTTTATACATTTTTGGTTCTTCACTCATTTCTCTGCATGGCCTCTTGATTTTACACGTCTCCTGCCGGCTGGGCGAGGTCTTCATTTGCAGACGAGTGGATCGGCGCACATTAGCTGAGCAGGAGGACTGCGTTTCAGAGACGGGGTCTTCACTGGGGACATCTGTCATGTCCTCACAGACAGTTGAGGATTCATGGTTATCCTTTGAGTTTGTACTACAAGAGTTCACGTTGCTTTCTGTGTCTCCAGGGTGGAAATCCTCCTTCGGCTCCTCAGTTCGGTCGCTTGTTTCATGTCCTTCATGTGTTTTTCCCTCCTCTGCAGCATCTCCTGACCCGAGCCCATCATTAATGGATGAATCATTACTCTTCCCCGTGAGAACATCTTGACCAAGGCTCTCCTTCCTTAGTGCAAAAGTTTTTGTCAGCGTCTCCAGAGCTTTGGCCACATCCACAGTTTCACTGGTTTCCTCTGCCCTCAAGCTGGTGGCCTCCTCACCGCCGGCGCTATCGATGCTAACAGCCACTATCTCTTCTTCATAGAAATCCGTCTGAACTTGCACTTCAGCTGACTCGATCATCTCTCCGTCTACTTCGGGCGCTCCGACTTCCATTTCAGTGTAAACGGCCACGACGCTGTACTGGTCCGCTCCGACAAAAGTGACAGGATTTAGGATATTAGCGTAGTTGTGGATTGATTCCAGTCCCACGGAGATGTTTGTCTTTTGCGAGGGAGGAATGGATAAAGCAGACATGATGCAGCTACCGACGGTGGATGAAGGGCCATCTAAAAAAAAAAAAAGAAACAAGGAGTTACTGGTTGACAAATGTTGCTTTCAGGGCACTTTCTGGAAACAGTAACTTAAATTGACAGCAACAATCATCTGTGGATAAACTTTCAGCTCTACTCACATGGCATTTTCAGAAGTCCTGAACTTCTGTAGTGCTCGTAGATTAACTTCAGCTCTTGAGGTGAGGACTGAACACATTCCTCCAACACAGGAGGAGCAGAGCCGAGCCAGGCTGCAGTCTGTAATGACAGTTCAGCTGTTATTAAGTGTGTGGTAAATGGCATGGTTTTTGCATCTGGATGGACTGCTGAATACCTGCTTTAAGTCTGGTACCGGGAGAAGCTTTTCCAGTTTCGAGAGCAGCTCCCACAATAACACATGAAGGGCAGCGTCATATTGTGGCCCATATTCCACTGGGAACACCTCCTGGAAGAGATCGTTAAAACTTTATTACTGTAAGACTTTTTAAGAGTATGCTCAAGGTAGACGTGATTAAAATCTGTCTGACCTGGAAGAAATATGCTCTCTCCACTGGATCTTTCAGCAGGCTCTGAACAAGTGCAATGAAAGTGGACTCTGTTGTTTTCACCTCTGCATCCCTGTACTGCCAAAGAGAGGATTCACGTCATTTAAGGATTATTGTTTGTTTTAAGAAGGGTTTGCCTTCACTGTACTTACATCTGTGTTTGCAGAGGTTATTGGGAGTCTATCCAAATGCCTCTGGATCACCTGACAATCAACAGAACCCCGAGCTGATCCTTTGCAAAGCTCCAGAATCAACTGCAACACCAACAAATTGCTATTAAATATTATAAATTATTAAAGCTAGAATTTATGAATATGATAGACTTCTGCTCACCCTTGCTCTTAGACCCAGAATTAGCTGGGCTCTCTGTCTGTTGTTGATCAGTCCAGGGACGGCCTCGGTCACCATGATCACAAACTCCTGGAGCTTGTCATAATTCAGCACATCTTTCTGCTTCGCGAGCTGCCACATAGCAGCAGACAGGAGCTGCAATGGAGGCACCAGGAGGCGAAGCGATGAGAGAGGCAGGCGAGGGTCTGAAACATACAAGTGTAATGTGAGAAACGGTCTGTAGAGGGCGTCAGTGAGCTTTTAACTATAGAGAGCACTTCCAAACAAACTCAATAACACTAACTTAAAAAGAAATTAGCTGTTTCACAATGGAAATATAATAAAGGTAATAATTTGCTAAATCAAAGCAATGCCAAAATGGCTGAAAAATCTTTAGACGATTCCTATGAGTAAACTCAAAGGGACCTACCTATGAACCAGTATAATTACTGGATAAATCTGTGTTATTAGAGTTTCAAACTTGCAACCTGATGAAGTGTCTGCGCTGTGCTTCACATTTTGGAACAATGAACGGTATTACGTGATAACATTATTCAGAATTTTGACATAACATGTTGATTTGCGTTGCAACACCGCCACTCTGACATCTTCTGATTGTAATGTTTCCCTTAAATAGACGGGTCCCGCTAAATGTCTGCCTAATGTAAACATAGCCTGTTTTCAATTACAGCGGGAGCAGATTATCAGTATACATACCGCTTATTTTCTCTGTTGCACCAACAACCTCCATTAGCGGCATATGTCTCCTGTAGTGTTGAGAAATAAGAAAAAATATTTTTGTTTGATTTTTTTTGGCTAACATGCGCTGTTAGCACGCAAGCACCCGTTTCCTCAACTCGTCTCCTGCGTTTCCTCTTTTCAAAATAAAGGTCTCACAAGTCGACTGTGGCAACGCTTTAATTTCTAAACTAGTTTCTTTCCTCCTGTCTTAAAGTTTAAACACAAGACGTGCACTTAATTTATCATCATTACATTTATACAGCTGACCTGTGTGGAGTAATTCAAAATTTAATTTCTCACACTTGCAATGCTATAACTTTTTTTTTTTTTTTTAGACTGCTCAGTTTTTCAGAACAAGAGCGACACTCAGTGCTTTGTTAAACTATTGTTTTAGAAGTCATGAATGAGTTTTCATCTTAAAGTTTTAAACCAAGTTATGGATGCAGAACAAGTACGTAGCTCTGAAGCACAACTTTTTTTTCGAGACACAGGCTAGATGTATAATACTATAAATAATTTACAGAAAACGCAACCCTGTGCAATGAGGAAAGCAAATTTACATGACGTAGTGTTATGTTCAAACAGTCAGTGATTTATGCTCTCTGTTTGATTGTGTTGTGAATATAACCTAAAACATTAACTTCACATTTCATTCACACGTAATAAAAAGGTGCGTACCTCTATTAAAAAGTGACATAAGCAGAATTTGTGGAGCGTTGCCACAAGACAGAACCGGATGTTATTGTTTCCATAAGACAACGGGGTTACTTCAAAATAAAAGCTCATTACACAATTCCCATTGGCTGACTGTAACGGAAGTATCCTCCTGACGTTTGTGACGTTGCGACGTGATCACACAGTCCAGTGTCACATGAAACGTCTGATAGAAAATATTTTTATGTGGCGTTTTCTGCCTTTTCGCTGTGAAACGTCTGGCTATTAGAGCTGAAACTGCATTATAACCTACAGGAGGTTTTCTAATCCAACATGGACGAAGACGGCCTGCCGATTGTGGGGTCTGGCGTTGATCTTACTAAGGTTGGTATTTAGCTTAGCTAATATTAACGGTAGCTAACCAACGATAAGCTATTTTATGAGGAAATGAGAAAAGGGTCAAAACAGTGCCCAAAAAACGGCGTTCCCTCGGCTTAATAGATGAAGCTCTCCACTGAAGCTATTTAATGTTCATATGAATTACTTGACTGAACACTGTTAAACATGATGAAACTGTCTGGTTTACTGAACTTTAACAGCAGAAACGCTTTCGCAACGACCTGCAGTATGTTGTCAGGTCTCCAGATTCCGTGACCTATCCGATCCTTTGACCTGATGACAGATTTGATGGCAGGAACTAGTGATCAATCTTAAACCGTGTCTCCTTCAGGTCCCTGCTATTCAGCAGAGAAGAGTCGTTGCCTATCTCAACCAGTTTCTTGTGCACACGGTCCAGTTCCTTAACCGTTTTTCCACGGTTTGTGAGGAGGTTTGTACATCCTCTTTACTCTTATCTTTGGTCATGCCTCTGCTGACCTGCATAACACGTAGATCACGTCCTGAATCTTCTTTTCCACAGAAACTTGCCAACATATCTCTCCGCATACAGCAGATTGAAACAACCCTGTGCATTTTGGAAGCCAAGGTGAGTTGCTGAGCCTCTGCAGTCATTCTGTATGCTCTGTACACACGTCCTTCCCATGCACTGATCATTTATTGAATATCGCTGTGCTCTGAGCAGTTGTCCTCCATTCCTGGGCTGGAGGACGTCACAATAGATGGACTCAGTCAGCGGCAGCCTGCTCAGGCCAATGGACCCACAACCACCAATCAGAGCCAAACAGATGGGCCGCCGGCCGAGCCCCTGCCTCCCCCAGAGGTATGCTGACATGCACACAAGCAAGCATATGGTGTTTTTCAGCATGCAAATGCATTTATGTAGATTCACTGGTCAGTATGTGGATTTGGCGTGAGCCGGGCGAGCTGTTTCCCCCTGTTTCCATTCTTTATGCTAAGATAAGCTAACTGGCTGCTGGCTGTAGCTTCATATTTAAATGAACAGACACAAGTTGTATTGAAATTCTCATCAAACTCTCTGCAAGAAAGTGACCAAGCAAAACCCAGAATGTCAAACTATTTATTTACTGGAACATATAAGGTGGCAAAGCTGAACTTAAGCACCATAAAGCGTGTAGAAACACAAACAACACAGATCCAGCTCATCAGCGAGATCTGATCATGAAACTCTGACAAACTCTGCAAGTTGAAAACCGAGAATACCAAATACCAGAAATGCAAAACCATGTACCACTTTCAATACCCTGTGCTATCTCAACACTTGTTACGTCTCTTGGCTTACTAATTTGCATATTTCACGTTGCAGCCCACTCAGGCTGCACCAGAGCCTGCAACCACACAAAAAGCAGAAGCAGCTGCAGAGAATGTCATGACGGTGGCCAAAGACCCACGTTATGCCCGATACCTGAAAATGGTTCAAGTGGTAAGCCGTCGCTAACATCTGCTCAGGGACTACAGGGATAAAGAAATGTGTGTTTTGTGTCTCATTCCATGTTTTATCTGTCACAGGGAGTTCCAGTTATGGCTATAAGGAATAAAATGGTCTTGGAAGGTTTGGATCCCAACTTGCTTGAGTGAGTGTTTCACTGATGGTGATCATATATTAATCTGCCGGCCTTTGTGCAGATTTGATGTGCAACTTTTTATGAGGCTAACCGACAGGATTTCCTCCGCTGCCCATGACAGCACACCGGACGCCCCCGTGCCCGACGGAGGAACGAGGAGCACAGAGGATCAAGACGTCGCCGCCACCAGCTCTGACAGCGAATCATCTTTCAGCGACTGACATCTGTCCCCGTCGCCGCCAAGCTTCCTGCAAAAGCCATCCATCGCTATCCTGAGCTTCTGTAGGCCCGTGCTGTGAAAGAGAGGGAGGTTGTTGTGTGCCTGTGAAGAGGCACCAGCGAGAGGGTGCAAACGCAAGTGCCTGAAACAGAAGAATCCAACCAGAGTGATTGTAATTTCAGCGCAAAACAGCTGGAATAGTTGTGCTTACGGTCGGCCATTGACCTCCTGCATTTTGATACATTTTGACTAATTCTAACTGTCCCTGTTGTTTTTGTTAGCAGCCGGTCTCAGAACATGGCAGTAGCAAATCATTTTTGTACAAAAAGTAACGACATACTGTAGAAGTTGTTGGTCTGCTTCTGTTGTCGCACTGCTGTCGCAGTCTAACGCCTTTAAGAGATCATCAGTTTAAAGTTCTGCCTCTTTGTTCCGATAGAAGATGTATGTTGGATACGTTGAATGTTTAACACAAATATTGTGTGTGTGTCAAGGCCAGGGAGGAAGAATCACAATAATCCACCAGTATCAACATACAGTATATCACAATAGCAGCTTGATAGGAAATTTCTATAAAGCAGCTGTTATTCTTTGACTTGTTGATCTTTCACAGGATGCTTAATCCTGCCATTTCTTTCTTTATTTTGGAGCATCAAAAACTGGTTTTAATATGTTGCCATGTGAGTAATATCCAAGCAGGAGTTATAAGTTACACAATGTTGTCAGCAAGTTGCCCTTGTGGAGCGTCATGCTTTACCACCTTTGTAACCACTACACAGCGGGGGGATACTTTCTTTTCACTGTCATCACCAATATTTGCAGGTGGCCATGATGGAGGAACAAAAACTAAAGTCTGTTCAGTGTGAGGCCTGTTGGGTTTTGGTATTTATTTTAGACAAAACCTCAGTGAATTTGGAAAGTATTCAGATCTCTTTGCCTTTTACGCATATTATACATATGAGATGGATTACATTGTTTTTTTGGCTGTAAATTTACACACAATGATGTCAAAGCAGATTTATGATACAAGAAAATGCTCTATTATATGTCACAGATGAAAGACTGCGCTGCTTCATGCACTCGCCTCGCTAACATTCCTCCATTGACACGTCTTTTAATGCCTGGACAGTGTCCTGCACATCAACTCTGCTGGAATGAAACAAACTTGCACTGAGAGTTTCATCCGTGATGAGCAGCACTCGTTAGAAAAATGTAGTGCAGAGTTTTTATGTGGTGACTGCGTTGGTTGTAGTTAAGACTCTTTATCGTTCCATTCATCAGGACTCAAATAGCGAACTCAAGAAACTGTGTTAAAAACACTTTAGCACAAAATAAACTGTATTCATGAGATTTTTATGAATGGTTATTACACTATAATGACTGAAAAACTGAGTGTGGAGAAGTCTGGAAAGCACTTTGTTTATAAAAGCAAGAAGTTTTGCATCTGTAATAAACACTCAAACCATTTTCTTAAAAAAAGTATCTTTATTTTGCAGGTCTTCACAATCTGTGCAGTACATGATGTCACAGTACCAATACAAAGTAACAGAATTAAAAAAACTTTCCCTTGTAAATACATTCTCTGTAGTGAACAGGTGAATCGTTTGTGTTCATGTGACCTCCATTCTGTCCATTACAGCACAGGATTTTCTCCTCAAAAGTACTCTGAAACATATCAGCTGATGTACTCGTTAAATTGGGTGACACGGACGCTATGACACAAAGGTCTGACCCCTTTCCTCAGCATGTCAGAAGAATATGTTGTAGTTTAAAGCATCTCAAATTAATTTATATGTTACATGTGCCACTACAAAAGAATGGATGCAGTATAAAGCAGTGACTCCCAACCAGGGCCATCTTTCAGAGTTTTCTCAGATGATTACATTTTAGCAGTGAAAATGATGTAAACACTGCTCTAAGCCAAAGAATAAATGCCTGAAATTAAATTTGCCGGTTGAATTGAGCAAACTAACTTAAGCAGCCTAATTCCCATTGCGTGAACTGTGTGCAGGCTGCAGACACACGCAAAGTCACATCCATAGGTGTGCTGTACAACCACATAGCAGTATCAGATGAAACCATTTAGCATGAGCTGTGTACAGTAACTCCCAGAACACCAGAACTCTGTTTTTTTCTGCCTAATCTGTCCTCACAACAGTAGAGATGCAAAGTAAACACAACTGGAAAATGTTGAAAATAAAAACACTTCGATTTAAGAAGTGGCAGCATTTGAGTAATAATCCCATTTCAAGTCATTTTTCATAATAAAATGAGCCTCTACAGACAGTATCAGTGACAGATAACTCCCGCTGTTTACCCACAGACAAACTTGGTATTAGTTTGAGTGGCATTCCCTTTTAACCACGTGTGTAGCGATCATGTGTTCACTGTGTGATGAACTTCTCTTATGAGTAGTCACAGGTTTGATAGGACGTGTCACACTGGTGTGGTACCATTCAAGAGCAAAGTGCAAAGTGACATTTGACTGAAAACCACAGCAGTAAGTACACTTATAAATCTATAAAGATACAGGTCATGGTCAGCCAGCTCACATAAATAACAATGTGCAGTATTCTACCAATAAATTCAGTCAAGTCATAGAAAACACAAAATCTTGTAAATCTTGCAGTATAAAATGCAAACGTACAAAAATCTAAGAGCACTTGTTTTATAAAAATAAATGCAGCACATTTTTAAACTTGAAAATACTGATATTCATACAAAAGTTTGCTGGTGGTTGGAGATTGATCAAGACTGGTACTCATACTCCGTTTGCACTCGTAAGGTAAACAGCTGTAGGGAATGAAAAAGGAGAGAAATAAGGCCCCGCACAGCAGTAAGTTTAAAAAAAAAAGTGTTTGATGGCGTGATAACTCACTTTGAAATCGTCGATGTATGTGAGGAAGAAGCAGATGAAGCTGAAGGCAACGATCCACTCACATACAGCGCTGGCTAAGTGGAAGGGATAGTCCTGAAAGAGATGACAGATGCTGCAGTCAGTACACACTCAACACAAGGGATAATGAAAATGATGAAGGGCTACAACTACAATAATCAATATATAATTAATAGTTTGGTCTAAAAATGTAGAAACCGTTGTCAAAATTCAATCACAAATTGATTTCACATATTCTTAAAGTCCAAGGTGGTGTTTTCACATAGCTTTCTTTTGTCCGACTAATAACTATTTCAAGAGGTTAGCCATGACATTTAGCTTACTACACTATTTTAATACATTACTTTTACTTTAGCAATTTCAAATGTTTTTTTTCTTTTAACTAACTATTGCCGATTATTTATACTTGCAACTATTTCAACTGTTTATCCGTTAATTTTAGCTAACTATTCCAACTGTTTTTACATTAGGCTAACTTTTTCAACTGTTTATCCATTAATTTTAGCGAACTGTTCCAACTATTTTTACATTAGGCTAAGTTTTTCAACTGTTTATACATTACTTTTAGCTAACTATTCCAACTATTTTTACATTAGGCTAAGTTTTTCAACTGTTTATACATTACTTTTAGCTAACTGTTCCAACTATTTTTACATTAGGCTAAGTTTTTCAGCTGTTTATACATTACTTTTAGCTAACTATTCCAACTATTTAAACTTTCAGATAACTATTCCGACTGTTTGTACATTAAGCTAACCTTTTCAACTGTTTATCCGTTAATTTTAGCTAACTATTCCAACTGTTTATACATTAAGCTAACCTTTTCAATTGTTTATCCNTTTAGCTAACTATTCCAACTGTTTATACATTAAGCTAACCTTTTCAATTGTTTATCCAATACTTTTAGCTATATTTAAACCATATATCCATTGCTTTTAGCAAACTATTTCATTTCTTGATCCATTGCTTTTGGCTGACTGTCACTGTTTATCCATTAGTTTTAGCTATAATCATATATCCATCACTTTTAGCCATTTTGACTTCTCTGCTAGCTTGCTAAATACATTTCACACACTTCATTGCAACACATTAAGGTGTGACTCAGGTTTATGTTCATGCACGGTGACAATCTACAGCCTACCTTGTCATCTGCGTCTCTGTGCAGTGTGGTCTGTTTCACAAAGAATGCACAGATGACAGCTGAATTGTCCGTGAAGGAAAAAGACCTTTAACAAGGTTAGCACTTGTACAAAAGTAAGGAATATTGCATCATATGCATTTACTGGTGATGGCACTATCATGAACATATCAATAAGGGAATAATGGTGCAATTATAAAGCTTATTTCCAACAGATATGATTTCTGTGAAAGGATACTGGGGAAAAAGGCCAAAGTTGCAATGATGGTGATACCCAAACGTGCTCGACACACACTCATGGAGGACCCAAATGGATAAGCATGATATGATATAATGGACTGGAGGATTGTGTAAAAGACACCAGAGACAAAAAATAGCAGAGCTCCTGCATCATGTGCTACTGTAAC
This sequence comes from Chaetodon trifasciatus, assembly GCA_037975065.1. Taxonomy (NCBI): domain Eukaryota; kingdom Metazoa; phylum Chordata; class Actinopteri; order Chaetodontiformes; family Chaetodontidae; genus Chaetodon; species Chaetodon trifasciatus. Next base: position 431,543 of record JBBMOE010000070.1, read on the forward strand.
CGTTGTTTCCTGCAATTAACAAGTAGAAAAATATGCATTAAACATTACATTAAATTGTTTTCATGTGATTAAAATGTGCACCATGTGTGAAATCATACCTGGAAAGTTGCAACAATACACATTCCCAAACAGGACATCATCCCAACCACAAGAGCAGCTTTATTGAGACATGGACCCACCACTCTGGTTTCCGCGCTCAACTTCTCCACAAACTTGTACCTGGCATATATGGTGGCTATTCCTGTGCAAAAAGTCACACCGTGAATTTACTACAAAGTTTTGGGAACTTCTTAAAAAAAATCCTCGTGCATTCCAGCAATAAACCCTGCTTTCGTTTTCTTAAAAAAGGGAAATATGACTAACATCTTTGGGAAGCTTGCTTCCTCCCTTGGGCAAGCCCAAAGTTGCCTAGAGTTTACAGAAGAGACAGTGCAGATGTTCATGGGGGGTGAAAATACCTGCGCATGCAGAAATGAAAGTCATCAGGCCAAAAATGCAGCTCTCGGGGGGGTTTGCACCGGTGTCACTGAGCACAACAGAGACAAGACGTGTTGATAATAGGCTAAATCATGACCTCCCGTTTTTTTGAGGCTGTAGGAAGGCTGTTATTTTGTTCATTTTCACACTTTAGCCACATCCTCCTAAAACAAAAGTCTACAGTATAGTATTTCTAAAGGGAGAAGTGGGTAAACAGACTGTAACGCTGCACCAGTCTACTAAAACAGCTGTTCGCGCAGCTGGACTTTGGTTATCAGCCAAGCTGAAGCGCAGGAAAACGAAACTAAATTTCGCCAGAACTCGTCTTGTTTTGTCAGAAGTAACAGGAAATAATGTCAATGTCTCATATTTGAGTCGTTAAAGATTCGAGTTGCTCTGTCCATCTCTCAGACATGTGCGTAATTACAACTTACCTTATGTAGGGAAAGATTATGTCGACATCATGTCTGAAAAGCGCAATAAGGTAGGAAATGATGAAAGTGCCGGAGGACCAGACGACCAAAAACGCTGGCAGAAAGCACAGACCTTGCCTGAACCAAAACATCTTGGACGGATCGTTACGCGGAACTTCCAGAAAACCCTGCTAATGAGCGCAGTGAGAAGGTGCCATGCAATATGAATTCGCGTCCTAAGTGCCAGCGCAAGAACAGGGCTGAGTCCACTGAAGTCTGTACCGAGAGTCACATGGTGGCGTGAACTAAGATGATCTTCGTCTTTACAGTAATCTGTTCCCCAAAACGACTCCCTGTGATCAGACCGGCCCACGCAAGTAGGAGCTCCCGCTACGATCCTCCAGCGCTCCCTCCCTCCGCGTCACTGACAGTAAAAACCAGCAGTGGGGGAAGTATTCAGATCTTTCACTCAAGCATGAGTGGAAATACCACCATGAAAGTAGTTCCTGCAAGTTAAAGTTTTGCACTTGAAGCTCTACTTCTGTTCAGAAAACATGCGCTGTAACTCTGCGCTGACAGTTTTAAGTGATCATTGTGCAGAATGGCCTCTCTGTTAAGTTAATATGCAACCTATTATCTAGCAGGATTTTGTAGTTTGTTTGTAGTTGCTTGATGTGGAGGTGATTTTCACCATTTTAACCTACTTTGGGTAGTTTGTCTATAGAAATGCATCATACAGAAAATAATTTGTACAATAATACAGTCTTTGTTACACTGTGAGTCGTGGGCTTTTGGGCTCCCTGATGGTTTGTGGCCCTGGAGGAGTTACCCCTTCTCTTGGCTGTTTTTCTTTCTTTGGCTGCAAGTTCTGAATACTTGGGGGATAAATCTTTCCAGGATGGGAATTTTCTTGGATTAGATGGCAGGGAAAACAATGAGACAGAGTCAGATGTATTGAGGGTGAACCTGGAACATCTGGTTCAGGATCGAGTCCAGAAGTCTTTAACTCACACCTCTGAGGAGATTTTCTTACATTCAGAGGAAAGCTGAGTAAGGAGTCCAAGTGGGGCCACTTCAGAGCCTCAGTTGTTGATGCAGCTATTGAAGCCAGGCAGTTCGTGACTTGGCAGTAATCTTAAGAAATTGTTGGTTGAAAGGGCCTTTTATCAGACTTTGTTAGCCCAGGGGACTCCTCACTCAGCAGAGGACTACTGGCATGGATTGGCTCAGCTTGACTCACTTTTTCTGTATTCTTTTCTTGATTTTGTTTTCCACTGCAGACAGCAGCCTATAAATGCATTCTTAGCTCATTGAGTGACACCACAGGAAACTGCCTTGACATCGTCTTCAACGGCACACAAACACGGGGACAATGGAGGATATCGCAGAGGAGGTGTTCTGGGCAACAAGACAAAAGGCTGCTGAAAAAACAGGAGAGTTTGGGAATCTGTCTATGCTGGACTATGGTGATGTTATATGCATGCATACATCTGCACAATGATGGCACATGCTGGAAACGGTGTACCATGAAGCACTGAGATGTATTACAAATTTTAAAGCCTGAACTCATTGTTGCTGTTTGTATGCTTGGGTTGGATGGTCTGCCGTGTCTACCTGTGGACTTAACAATTGACATATTCTTATTTATGAAGTTCTTCTTTATCTTACCTAAGCCTTTTTGCATTGTTCAGGGCTCGAATGCAATTACTTAAGAGTAGAGGTTCAGGAACTATGATCCCCCAACCCCCATATACAGCTGTCATGTGACCCGACCCCTGTGGTGGCAAAACAGGAAGATACATTTTTTCTCTATTTTCTTTTTTTTAAATCTTATCAATAGTTCTGATCAGCTGTATTTCCTCTTCTGTTCTTTTGTTGCATAGTATATTTGGTATACTTGTCATAGCTGGAGATTTGTATTTAATGCAGTTAATTGATGTAGTTACTTCAGGATTTAGGGAGACATATGGATTAGATTTCAATCTGAGAGGACAAACATTTTTTTTTAATCTGTAATGAAGGACTCTTCTGATAACATCAAAGTGAATGTTTATGCCATCTTTTTGTTTTTTTCAAAAGGAATTTTTGCCCTTTAACTTTGCAATGATACATCTTAAAGCTGCACCATTAGAAATTATTAAAATGGAAAGAAATAGAAAATGGATTAAATGGCTATGTGAAACATGAAGCGGTGTTGTTAGTGTTGTAGTAAGTACACAATATCTTTTCAATTGGTTTTCCTTTTTTTCTAAAGTTGTTTTTATTTTTATTTCAGTTAACTAAAAGTTTAGTTTTTAGTTTAGGGCAATCATAATGACCCTGAATGCATCACGGGCACCACTCCTGTGCACTAGAGGGCGACAACGAGCACGAAGTGAAAACGCGGCAGGGCGGCAGCCGCGTCACCACCGTCGAGGAAGCGTGAAATGTATGGTTGTCATGTGTCACGCAGTCTTGCTGGTCAGCTGACAGATCCGGGTCGCCTGTGATGTTTACTTTCTTTGTTTAGTGTGTTAACCTGCGCTTTTTTGAATGAATGCAGCGCTATGCTTCGCCAAGGAGAACCATGGTAGTCGTCAACTCGGTGCTCAAGCTGTTGCAGAGGCAGACGTACACCTGTCTGTCCCACCGATATGGACTCTACCTCTGCTTCGGGGGGCTCGTCCTCATGATAGTTTCCGCCTTTCAGTTTGGAGAGGTGGGGTACTTCTTTTTCTATTAACGTCAGTCACTTACTGGTAACCGTTATAGTTGATTGAGCTTCCGTCAGTTGCTCAGCCGCCGCGTCTTCGTTCTGTTGTGTTGACACAATCTCACCAGACTCCAGTCAAAATTCTGGTGTTTAAAGCGATCTCGCTTTGTAGCAAATTCACGCATCTGTACATACCTATTTGAGACATTTAATGAATAGTTACGATGTTCATGCTAGTTCGGCATAATAATCAATTACTTAATTTTACATTTTCAAAGGAAAGACTGACATTTTTGTAAGAATTGACTCTGAGGTTTGCTAACTGACAGCCCTCCACGTTGTAAGTTCACCATTTTTGTTAAGGAGGATTTGTGAGTGTGTAAATGTGTGTTTTTTATTATAGCTTGTGCTTTTATTGTGGTATTTGGATATTTATTAAATCGAAGAGCTGTTTCTAAATATCCTCAAAATGTTAAGAAACCCTTATATTGTACATCTTATTTACCTGTGCAGGTAGTTAGTGAACAAGGAAACAGCCCTGTTTTTGAGTATGGATTAGTGCGGCCTTGGCTGTGTGTGAAACTTGAGAGGTAGCAACATATGGAATTGCTTGTCCTCCGGGGCTGTGTCATCTAAAGTCCCCTCCTCTCCATACAGGTGGTGGTGGAGTGGAGTCGAGACCAGTATCATGTGCTGTTTGACTCCTACAGAGACAATGTGGGTGGGAAGTCATTCCAAAGCAGGTGAGCAAAAGACAGCATTAATGCTCCCACAGAAGGGTGCCTTGAACCCATCACAACAAAACAAATACACGAATGGTCTCCAGTCTTCCAGCGACAAGTGCAAAATTTTCTTGGGTTGGGCTCAGAAGTAAAAACTCTTATTATATTCATAAATGTGAATGTGTAAACCCTCAGCCCATTTTCTGCAGAAACCTTTCATGCCACTTTGGGCTGTTTGTACCCTTCCCTTGAGAGAAACGGACGAGGTGTAACCATGCATGAATAAAAAATAATTCAGACTCGCTGCAGGAAAAGTGTGTGCCGGGGAAGGAGGCAGGATCACAGCTCTGCAGTTTGATGTGAGTGAGTGTTTCTTTTTGCAGGCTCTGTCTGCCCATGCCCATTGATGTGGTGTACACATGGGTGAACGGCACAGATGTGGCTCTGCTGAAGGAACTGAAGACGGTCAAAGAGCAAATGGAGGAGGAACAAAGAGCTCTGAGGTAGCGGTGACTCCGCCGTCTGTGCGAATGTGGCGCAGTGAAGCGTGACTGTGAGACAGAATCAATGTTGGCTTGAACACACGGCCGCAGTTAAATGCAAACCTCAGTTTTCTGCAGAAAGTGTTGATGTTGAAAAGCCTTCAGAGTACAGTCAGCATTGGCGTACGCGCTTGAGCTGTAGCATTATCATTTTCACTCTGATTGACCTGTGCAGACATTGCCCCAGAGGCAGAGGGAACCTTGGATCAAAGGTTAGAATAAGTTCCTGCAGCTTGTTTCAATAGTCTCTGAACCTTTCTTCTCCTCTCAGCTGCTAGCATAAAAACACAAGTTAAACCAGCGCGGTTCCTCTGTTGACTGGCTTTTACTGAGATCTGCAGACAATGTCATGCGGTAAAGTGTTCTTACTTTAGGGATTATATGATGAAAATAACAGGAATTTCCTGTTTTGTTGCACAGGGAACGCCTGGGGAAAAATGCAAGTGAGACAACTGAAGTGCCAAAAGACAGGTGAGTCTGGAGATTGTGACGGTCCTCAGAGGTCCCAAAGTTAAGACTACATGCTTTGACGCGTGTGTAGCACATAAGAAACACCTCAGTGTAATTCAGTCACGTTCAGTTGCCCAACTTTGTGCTTGAGTAAAGCCTCCGAACGTCTCAGGCCTTTAAAAACACTGAAAGTGACTGTTAAGGTCACTGTGAAACAGCATTGTGAGAATGCTGAGTGTGATGTTGAAACAGGAAGCTGAGGTGCGTTAAACCACAAAGAGATGTCATTGAAGTGTAAACTGGTGGGATATCAGCTAGGGAGAAAAAAGCAGTTTGGTTTGAAGCGAGACAAAGTTTTCATTTTGATTACTGATTGTTTTATAGTTCTAGGAATTAAAAACAGGATGTGAAGCTACAGAAAAATATAAATTAAAAAATTTTGCACTGACTGAAATGATCGACGCACAACACGCCGAGCTGCAGTGAAGATTAGACTTCAGGGCAGGTTTTTCCTGTGTTCACCACCAAAAGCTCCCCCCCTCATCCTTTGTATCGAGGTTACAAACCCATCTGTGAGTTTTAACCGCAGCCACAAAGGGGGGCTCGATGCAACTAAAGGAAGCTGTTTGCTGAATGTGTGAACTTCACTAATGTCGTGCATGTGTTGGAGTATTTTTAAATGCAAGACCTTGAAGTTAGAAGAAGTCGTGTGAGAATACAAGGTCAAGATGCATTGACTAAAGTATAAATCTATTTTTTTTTTTTCAGTGTGAAGCCAGAATGCCTGCTGTCCCACTGCATCATAGCGCCCATGCTGGCCCTGGACCCCGCTCTGCCGGCCAACATTACACTCAAAGAGCTGCCGACGCTCTCTCCCTCCTTCTCTGCTGCCAAAGAGCTGCTGCTGATGAACAAACCCTTCCACCCGTCCACCACCGCCTCTGTGGTAGTCTTCCATTCGCAGGCTGACGGTAAACACGCACACAAGAGAATCCAGAAACAAAATGAGATCAGACCATTTCTAGTAACAAACGGGGGCAGAATTTGGCAGGAAACGATGCTCCCTGAGTGATTCCTAACAGCCTGCGAGCGATTCTCCAGGGAGAGCGGTGTGATGACTGAACCCAGCAGGCACATTATTGCTGAGATAGAAATATTATTTACACCGCAGAAAATGTTATTTGAAGGAAGATTAATGAGTAACCAGAACTTGAGCACGCTGCAGCGGTGGGGCTGTGTTACCAGTAACATGCCTGCAGCATCAGCGAGCCGTACAGTGAAAGTGCGAGCTCGGGTCGGATGGTTTTATTCGATTTATCGCAAACAACGCACACGTAAAGAGTCGCATGCAAAAGAAGAAGATCAGAACAAAAGACAGATTGAACGCAACACGTTGCCTGGACGTGCAAAGACTTTAAAAATGCAGGAAAATGAAATAATAAAAAAAAGAAAATCTGAAGACTGTTCAAATTCCAGCCCCCACACATTAAGATCCAACAGAGCTACGTCTCTGAATTTTAGCAGAATTTTGACACCTGCATCTCTTTGATGTCTTTTCCGTTTGGGCATTTTAACACCTGATCTCCTGCTGCGTACTGAACCCTGTTAAATTGTCCTGCACTCATAGATAAACATAACATTTTCTCACTATAAGAAACACATAGTTAACCTTTTGACACGACTACATGTGCACCATCACTAGCTGTTTTGGAACCAGCGGTGTGTCGCTGCATTCGCTGACAGGACGTTAAGCAGACGACGCCTCTGCAGCATTTAACAGCTCTGCAGCAGTCTGGATTTTCGAGATGTATCACCCTGATTTATGTTCAGTTTAAAGAGCTTGTAACTCAGTGCTGTACCGCAGTTGTTTTTACACATGACACCCACGCCAGGAAGTGACTAATCGGAACATTTTGATCATAAAGACAAACTCATCATTGACTCGTCTGATTGTCGTTGGCGCCCGTAAACCAGCTGATTTTGCTCAAATGATGGTTTGTAGAACCTCTTCAGTGTGGATGAATTGATTTGATGCTGCTTTTCTGCCTCCGTTGATTCTTTTGTTGAATTTCCAAAGAGATAACGGTTAACAAATGTCAATTAAATATTTAAAAATGACGTGTATCCAGTTTGTGGTGGAGCACTAAAAACTACTGAATAGAAGTCAGTTTATCAGCATATGATAAAAATGTCCCAAGCTGGCACACGATTTTCTAATTTTAACAAAGTAAACACGTCTCTAATCTAAGAGTGAGGGGTGGATTGAGCAGGCGCCCCCCCCCCCCCCCCCCCCCCCCGCACAGCTGAGGCCAGTTATCTAAATATTCCTTCCCAGTCCTGGTGTTTTAAATCATGTTAAAGCAGGCGAGTCGACCACGACGACCACGATGTTTGTTAAAGCTGCAAGTTTTCAGCTGCAGGTGTGACTCTTAAGTGTAGAACATGAAATCTTTTTACCTGAAGACTCCACATTCTGTTGCTCACTGTTTCCTCATTGCTTTTTTACAGCTGATAAAGCCTATACAGACGTGTCCAGAGAAGACCAGAAGTTCTCTGTGTCCAGATGTTACCTGGTGAGTTTGTATTAGCTGTTAAATGCACGCTGACCTGTGTAACATCTGCATCTGCATCCGATCCTTTCCTATGTAAATTGCACAGCCCTCATTGACAGATCGAGGTCATTAAACATCAGAAGTTGTTTTTCCTGAACGTTGAAATGTGCCTCTTTGTTGTGCGGTTTGCAGACGGCGGATAAAGAGGCTCCGGGTCTGATCCGCATGCAGTCTCTGGCCTATCTGAGCGGCTTTCCGGCATCCTTTAAGGAAACAGAGCAGCTGAGAGTCAAACTGCCTTCTGTCATAACCAGTAAGATCAAACAGGTAAAACAGACATTTTTTACTTAAACTGTTTCTTTGTGCCGTTCCTGATTTCCTGGAAGATCTCTACTTTTCTTACTGATCTGCTAGTGATCGATTTAAGATCTCTTTTGATGCGTTTTCCTCTTAATTTCAGTTTCAGAACAGCAGGTGGCAGAGTTTCACACCTGATAAATGTGCAGAACACACTCTTTACTTTCATCTCTTATATTAATTGTATGCTGCAGAGATTGTGGATTATTTTCCAGAGTGATTCTGGAAGTATTGTCAGTGATGATGTAAAAAGCAACTTTATCATACCCGACTTTGCCACCAGATGTCACTCTCGCAGCGTCTTAGTGCTGCTGCATCATCATCGCCTCAGACATGTACTGTATGTTTGTGTGTGCACAAATGAAAGGTCTTTTTATACATCATAGCAATCGTAATCCAAGAAAGCGCTAAACACAAATGCCGAATCTTCCCTGGGGGAGGAGGTCCTGCTAAATATGGGCTTTTTCTATTTTAAACCTGTTCTGATGTGGATAAAGGGCCTCTGTCAGCTCTGCGGTCTGTGTGTCTAATAATTTTCTCTAATCAGAGCTCTGCTCTATATTTTGAGAGGGAGGAATGCCTCTAATGAGCGCGGATTACTCTGAAATAATCAAAGAAAACATAACAGCGCAGCCCGGAGCGGAGTGACCCTGCAGACGGCAGGACGGGCATGAGTCAACTGTTGTCCCATCTTCCGATAATAAAGTCACATGGCTGGTTAGAATTAATGGGTGACGGATTAGATAACATCTTTTATAACCGCCTTTTATGCTAAATGCAAAACAGAGGTGTGACGCAGCAGCTTGAGTGCATCAGTGGACTCTTAAGAAGCCTAAAAATGATTTTGCTGTTTTAGAAGCAATTTGTCAATTAATGGATCATTTTTTTAAGCAGTAATTCTCAAAAATGTCTGTTCCAGCTTCTCAAATGTGAATATTTGCTGGTTTTCTTGGTCTTCTGGGAGAGTAAACTGAACATCTTAGTGTTTTGGACATCTTAAAAGCTATTTTCATTGCTTGCTGACATTTTATTGACCAAATGATGGTTTGAGAAAATGATCAGCATATTAATTTATAATGAAAATAGTTGTTAGTTTTAGCCCCATTTGAAACATAAAAGTGTTGATTGGAGCGGCACTGTAGCTCTTTACACAGTTGCATTAACAGATTGAAGAAAGAAAAGAAAGAAAGAGAAACATACTTTATTTTAATTGCTTCGTGAAATTCTTATTTCTCCGCATTTGACCCATCCATCGTCTGCCTTCCTCTGCGGCAGAGGAGGAGCAGTGGGCTGCCAGCCAACAGTGGCGCCCGGGGACCCAGTTCTCCTTTGTCACCATTGGTCTGGTGGTGATCTTCTTGCATGTTTTTAATAGGGGTATATTTTTATGGAGGATACCCGAATGCGGGGAGAACATGCAAACTCCACACAGAAAGGCCCCCTTTTTCCCGGAGCAGGCACTGAAGGCATGGTGGAGGACACCAGCGCCCACAGCGGGATTCGAACCGGGACCTTCTAGCTGTGAGGTGACAGTGTTACCACTTGTTCCACCGTGCCACCCAAGTACACAGTGTTTCAAATCAGTAAAGTTTGAGGTCAGTTCATGGGGTCAGTTTACGAATGATGAACATCTCTTCAAGGTTTTCTGAGGTTTCATTTAATTGCAAATGCACGTTTATCCATCGAAACAAGGCTTGCTAACCCTTTTAAACACTTCTCAGAGAGCTGGTTATTGTGTGCTTTCCCAGAATACATTTTTTGGCATAAAGTAAACAAAGTTATACTGTGTTTTTTCACTTCATTCCTTTAGTTATACACAGAGAAACATACCCAGTCTGTGTACTGTTACACATCATGAGGTCACACAATATCTGAAACCTGCAGATATTATAATAAGTATTACAGTAGTACACATAGTATTACTGTATACGGTAGTGACACTCAAACAGGTGGAGGAGCAGCGTCAGAGAACCTCGGGGAGTCACTGTAACGTTGTATGTGATGACATGTAGGTTAAACGCTGTTAACCTACATATCATCATCAAACCCTGTTGTCCCTTCATTCCCTGCATTGTCCCCCAGGTTGTAGCCTGACAGGTCATGTGATAATAACCAGCGGCATTCGGGCTGTAACCTTAGCTGGCGGTGCGGGGGTTAACTGTAGAACAGCTGTTTGGAGTGGCGCGGCGCCAGCCAGCACGCCGAAAGGTCACAAGGATTGGAATGACCTTCCCTCTGTGACACGCCCTGTCGTCTCATGCACGTTTGTTCATTCCTGCCTTTAGCTGCTTGGAGTCCAGTTTTCATCTTTTATAAGAGGGACAAGCTGGAAGAGGTGTCACTCCGAGTCCAGGAAAGAGGATGGAAAGTGTGCCCGCGTGTGTTTGGTGTTTAAGGTGGGGAGGGAGGATTCTTGGTACACGGGCCGCCACACAATGCACAGTTTGGATTTCAAGGTGCTTCCCGGTGTCGCCAGGCCGATTCTGTGAAACAGGGATGATGTGCATAGTGTGGAGGGAGAGGTTCAGCGGTGAGAGTCGGCCGGTATTTATAGCTGGTGTTAGACTGAGGACTATAGTGATGAAAGCTGCCCCACAACCCCGATCATCAGTCCTGCCCCCTCTGTTTGCACACAGGCCTGCTGATGTGCTCGCATTGGAGTGCGTTTTCATGTGTTTTGAAGAGCCTGCAGTCGTCCACACGGTGTCTCATCTCCACTATGAACCAGGATTTATTCCTCATACAGTATGTGCTGTGCCATACACATGAGGCTGATGTGCAATAAATAAAGTAAGACAAAGAACATTCCACAGGTGAACAGGTTCATTGCTAACAGTTTGTCAGTAAATAGTCGTGATGCTAATCACAAGATCATCTGTCTGCAGAAACTAGACTGCTTTCAACACTCAGACCATCCTTAAATGTGCTTGTCAGGCCCAGCAGGACACGCACGATGCGGCAGCTTCGGCTCAGATGTTGCCGTCTGTCGCGCCGCACGCCACCGCGACTCCTCATCTGCCCACACGGATCACTCACCACAGGGTTAATTGGTTTACACAGAGTGTCAGCTCAGTTTTTGCCGGCTAATTACATTTTCTGTTGCCGCTGCAGTGACACACAGTGACCACAGTTTATAATACGAGGACAGCAAAACTCACACGGGACGTTTTGATACCGTGCTGACGATTACCTTAAGCTGCTGCCTGGAGGACATGACAGTCAGCTGATGAGCCAACAAAAAAGAATCAGCTCTCCACGCTTAAGTATTCACTGTGACTGTGTGTGTGTGTGTGTGTGGTGTGTGTGTGTGTGTGTGTGTGTGTGTGTGTGTGTGTGTGTGTGTGTGTGTGTGTGTGTGTGTGTGTGTGTGTCAGAGCATTATCAGGACTATGAGGAGAGCTATAATAAAGATGGCAATGTGATCCGGGGCTTGCTGTCTCCTGGCTGCTCCCCGCCGGGTTTACAAGACACAGCTAATCCTCCTCACCTAAAAACGGGAGCAGAGGAAGAGGAGCGAGTCGAGGCAGAGCACGAGTTCAAGCGAGACGTTTGGGATCAGTGCCGGATGATGGAGGGAGACGGGCTGAGTGTTTTCCTGGGAAACTTAGAGTTTGAGGGATGAGACAGGCGGTTCGAAATGGGCAAGGCTAGGGGAATCACACACACGCGCACACACACACACACACACACACACACATATATACACACACACACACACTCAGAGTCCCCCAATGCCTCACATAGCTTTCCAGAGATCAGACAGAGAGCCATGGAGAAGAGGTGACATCACAGAATTTTCCGAACCTCTTTAATCACACACACACACACACACACACACACACACACACACCCTTGCTGTTGTGACTGGAGGCTGCGGCAGCCAGCAGATGCCTCCACACAGGCATCATCGCCGCTTTGATTTGACCTCTGCAGCTGCGGGATCAGAGGTCACCGGCTTCTTGTGATTTCCATGCACAGTCTTTCAGAAACGTGTCCGTCTGTCTGTCCTAATGCTCGACTGACGTCTCTGTCACAAGCTGTAGCTAAATTATGTCACTAAACTTGTGACTTATTTGTCCCTCAGTTCGAGTTGTACTCTGAGGCCAGCATCGCTCTGCTCCACCTGAAAACGCCGCAGGATTTCACCGATCTGACCCAGCAGGCTAAGAAGAACCTGACCCTGGATGGAAAAGAGTTAACCATCAGCCCCGGCTACCTGTTCTGGGACCTGACCGCCATCTCACAGGTACGACTGGTCCCTTGTCATGATATTTAAACCCTCTCAGCTGTCCATTATGAGCACTGTTTAGCGTTCGCTCCTCTCTCCAGTCCAAACAGGATGAAGACGTGTCAGCCAGCCGATTCGAGGACAACGAGGAGCTCCGCTATTCGCTGCGCTCCGTGGAGAGACACGCCCCCTGGGTGCGACACGTCTTCATCGTCACCAACGGCCAGATTCCCTCCTGGCTCAACCTGGATAACCCCAGAGTTACAGTTGTCACACATCAGGTAAAATTTAAGCCTCTGCACTGCACTCTTTAATGGGGACTGATGGGTAGCCTGTTTTTACTGGCTCCTAACGCTTTGCTATGCATTGAAACCCAAACAGAGAAGCACCAAATGACACAAGTTGTTCCTAATGTTTGCATTTTTGTCTTTCTGGAAAGAAGCTAATCTGAACACCCCAGCTAAAAATATGGTTAAATTGCAGGTTATGGTTGTATTAAAGAGCTTTAAACAGCCAAATCTGCAAACTGGCTCAGTGAAGTCTCTTTCATCACAGAAACTATGCTTTGTATCGGCTGGAAGCGACATGTTTAGCTTATCATTATGTGTTTTCCAGGATATCTTCCAGAACCACAGCCACCTTCCCACGTTCAGCTCCCCGGCCATTGAGGCCCACATCCACCGCATCCCAGGGCTCTCCCAGAAGTTCATCTACCTCAACGATGATGTGATGTTTGGCAAAGACGTGTGGCCGGACGACTTCTACAGCCACTCGAAAGGACAGAAGGTGTGAACGCAACATCCAGAGCGCTGCAGTTTACTGGTTTAGTACAACGTATATGCTAAGACTGGCCTTTCTTCTTGTCCCTTTAGGTGTATCTCACCTGGCCTGTCCCCAACTGTGCCGAGGGCTGCCCAGGATCTTGGATCAAAGATGGTTACTGTGACAAAGCCTGCAACAACTCAGCCTGTGACTGGGATGGAGGAGACTGCCTCGGTAAAGAGATCTGCATCATCTCTCCTGCATTGATAAGCTAATTTGTTTCAGTCACGTCTGATATGTTGTCGCTTTTCTCTGACAGGTGCAGCGGGGAACAGTCGGTTCCCGGCGGGGGTCGGCGGCGGTGGGCCCGGCGGACCTGGTGCACAGGTGTGGCAGTTTGCAGGTGGTCTTGGTGGTCTTGGGGGGACGTCCTACTGTAATCAAGGCTGTGCCAACTCATGGCTGGCAGACAAGTTCTGTGACCAAGCCTGCAATGTGCTCTCCTGTGGTTTTGATGTGGGAGACTGTGGACAAGGTGAGTTAAAGAAAACGGATGCTAATGTTGATGTGTTGATGCTGCAGCGACTTCATAACAATAACTCAGATGAAAGGATTGGTCAGGTTCTGTAAAACATTAATTCATCCTCTAACAAGTATTGTCATAGAGCCTGACAGGGAACTTGATGATTATAAACTACCCAAAGCAGTTTTTATTTAGCTGCATATCGGACAACGTGCGAAGATACTGTTCAGAAAACTCTAGCCTTATCCATTATTGTCTTTCCGTGTCTGTTGTAGAGCACTTCAACCAGCTGTACCATGTGACCCTGGTGAGGAATCAGAGCCTGTACTCCCTCCCAGGAGGTGAAATCAGGCCATATTTCACCTTCGACAGAGTGGCTCGCAGAGTCTCCGAGGCCCACGTCAGCGACAACGTGGTGGTCCGCCACACCTCCATCGCCAACAAGTGGAAGACCATTCACCTGCTGCTCCATCCGGGCCACAACGCCACCCAGATCCAGTACAATCTCACTTTCCAGAGAGAAGACAACACAGAGTTCACAATGAGCTTCAGTGTAGCTGTCGACACCCGCTCAGTACCCGAAACCAACGTGTCCCAGGCGGCGAGCAAAGGCGCCGGCAAAGAGCTGAAGCCGACCGTGACTCCAGAGCCACCGTTCCCGTTCTCAGATATTCCTGAGGACAAACGAGGTCCTAAGATCCAGAGGAAGCAGCCCGGTGAGCTTCAGGTTGTCATAGAGGTCCCTTCACTGAATGTGTCTCTTCTGCCAGCTGATGTGCAGACTGAGCTGCAAAAGCTGGAGGAGAAGCTTCTGATTGGTGACATCACTATGAAGGGTTATAACCTCACAAAGGGGGAACTTCTAAAACCTTACAAGGCACTGGCTCAAAAGCAGCAGGTCTCAGATTCACATCCGGTTAATGAGGGTGCAGCCAAGGTCCAGCAAAAGCCCTATAAAGACTTGGAGGGAGAGCACCTGGAGGGAAAACCACCTGCGGAGGAGAAAGCTGGAAATATCCAGGAAATATCCAGGAAAAAAGTGGCTGTGCAGGAAAAACTTGTCACTCCTCTTATCCCAGTCCATATCGATGACAAGCATAAGGAAGATTTTGTTCCCGAACATCATAATCTGAACGCTGTGATCGAGAGGCCTATGACTTCCAAACTGCTAAGCAGCATTTCCAAAACCAAGAGTGCCGAGAGTCAGGCGGAGCCAGCCGATGCTGGAGGGGCTCGAGTGGGGAGGAGACTCCAACACTTCATCTCCTCAGACAGAGGCTTCCTGCCGTGGGAGAGGAGGAAGTACTTCCAGGAACTGCTTGAGGTCAGTAGGGGCTACAACTTCCACTTTTCCAGTCATTTTGATTCCTTTGAATATTCATTTCTTTGCGTTGACACTGCAGGAGGAGGAGCGCCTGCAGAGAGAGCTGTCGTATGAGGCTGACGGCGCTGCCACCGGCCGAAGGCTGCAGGACACTTTCGCCGACTCGTTGCGCTACGTCAACAAGCTGCTCAACGGCCAGTTTGGATTCACGTCCCGCAAAGTCCCCGCACACATGCCTCACATGGTCGACCGTCTCATCATGCAGGAGCTGCAGGACACGTGAGTGTGGTGCTTCCACTTTTAGGTATCCCTGAAGAGGCAGCGCCTTAAACTGCTCTGCGCTCCTTCCCGCAGATTCCCGGAGGAGTTTGTTAAGACGTCAGCTCACCGCGTTCGCCACTCAGAGGACATGCAGTTCGCCTTTTCCTACTTCTACTTCCTGATGAGCGCTCAGCAGCAGCTCAACGTGTCTGAGGTGTTCGACGAGATCGACACCGACCACTCGGGCATCCTGTCCGACCGGGAGATCCGAACTCTGGCCACAAGGATCCACGAGCTGCCGCTTAGCCTCCAGGTGGGTCCTAGCTTTGATGCGTCTTCTCTACCGAACATGAGGCTTTGAGAACGGTCAGAATATAGTTTAGAAAAAAATATATTATTTTGAAGTACCTGCTTGTCTGTTGCTTTGTTCTAGGACCTGACAGGGTTGGAACAGATGTTGATAAACTGCTCTAAGACTCTTCCAACTAACCTGACCCAGCTCCACCTGGTGAACCCAACTCAGGAGGCCTACTACGATCCCAGCATGGTGAGCCATGCTTGAAATAAAGGGGCTGGACAAAGAGCTTAAATTGTTGTTTCCTGTTAAAAACCTCATATCCATAAATCTTTGTAAGACATTTATTTGTTTTCTAAGATGAAATATTTGACTAATATTCTGTACTTTTTTTTAATCCACAGCCTCCTGTCACAAAAGGCCTCATCCTTCACTGCAAACCCATCACAGAGCGTATCCACAAAGCCTTCAGAGACCAGAATAAGTACAAGTGAGACCTTAACTGCTGTTACTCTGTCTGACGGTTCAAATCCAGATATTCTTCCTGCTTTGCTTCGCTGTTGCTGCTGCTCACATGTCCTCTGTTGGGCAGGTTTGAGATCATGGGGGAGGAGGAGATCGCTTTCAAGATGGTGCGGACAAATGTGTCCCATGTGGTCGGCCAGTTAGATGACATCAGGAAGAATCCCAGGTGGGAATGACGGAGAAGATCATCTTTTTAATTTTCGTTCACCTGTTTACAATATTGGTTGTCAAACTGCGCTAACGTCTGAATTTTCACTGATCCACAACAGGAAGTTCATCTGTCTGAATGATAACATCGACCACAGCCACAAGGACGCTGCCACCGTGAAAGCTGTGCTGAGAGACTTCTATGAGTCCATGTTCCCACTGCCGTCCCAGTTTGAGCTGCCCAGAGAGTATCGCAACAGGTTCCTGCACATGGAAGAGCTGCAGGAGTGGTAGGACATGACGTTTAGATCAGTAGATTTTGGACAGTTGTTCTCTTGGCTCATAGCACTGCTGTGCCTGGGTCATCCTCACATAGCTGCTAGCATTACTGTGACTTTTGCTATCTGGAGGCTATTTTTTGATGAATCAATTAACTGTAAAAAAGTGTCCTGACATGCTTATTTTGTTGTACCGACCGTCCAAAAGCCAAACAGAAGCAGTGTACACTGAAATAAAACAGAGAATAGCTGGAAATCCTGACATTTGAGACAAAGGAATAAGCGCACGTTTGACATCATAACAAGTAACAAACTGTAGATAATCAACATGGCGGACCATTCAAATCAAATCAAATCAAATCTTTATTTTTATGGCACTTTTCATACTTAAAAGCAACACAAAGTGCCTCAGAGGCTAAAAACAACAAAGAAGAAAACCCAGCGCTCCCGCCCCCATAAAAACGTACAGAGACATATAAAGACACACACAGATACGTACGCACGCGCACACACACACCCGCGTACACACCCATACGGACAAGGCAAGGAATAAGCCACCTTTGGGGGCCATCCACACTGAGAGGGCCCCCGGCCCATGACTAGGGAGCGCCGCCCGAGACCACCCCGACCCAGGCAGACAGGAGGCCCCACACCAAGGTGCAGAGGCCTCCAGCCGTCCAGGCCAGAGCTGTCCCCTCGGCAGCGCACCCGTCAGTAGACCAAAAGCAGCTCCCAGTGTGGGGGGCCCCCATGAGGAAACGCTAAAAACCAAGGGACTAAGACATAAACATAAAATAGAATGAATAAATGAAATAAATAGTAATTAAACATGTCGTTAAAATATGCAACTAAAATAAAAGCCTGATTAAAGGAATAAGATAAATCAAACAAATCAATTGAAAGCCTGATTAAAAAGGTGGGTCTTGAGCCTCTTTTTAAAAACATCAACAGTCTCTGCGGCCCTGAGGTTCTCAGGGGCCATAATGACTAAAAGCTGCCTCCCTGTGTGTTTTAGTTCTTACTTTTGGTATGAGACCATTAATTTTCTCCAGACAGATTAAGTTGACAGTGCAGTTATTAATGGTTGAAGCACACATACCAGCCCCAACACTTTTTCCCCCAAGCGGCCTTCATGTGAGTTAAGAATCTGTGGCTGTCACCACATGGGACTGAGCGTTGCCAGGCCGGAGCGGTGGGAATCCCTCTGGGGCTTCAGAGGGTTTTCGTCAGGGATCCTGCTCCTTTACTCTGGGGGCTTCAGCTGGAGAATGCGAGCCTTTAAAATTAGACCAAGCCGCTTCAGATCAGTCGCTAGCTGCAAGATACTTGTAAGATCATCACGCCGCTCGGCCTCCCGCCTCCTCCCCTCCCTCTCCACCTCTACTGTGTCTGAGCAGTAAGTAAGAGACAGATGGTGTTGGGTGATGTCACCTCGTCACCCCGTTGCCCCGCTGCCCTCTGCATGCTGCATGTTTCCTCCTCGTTACATCAGAGCAGGACGAGCCTCCAGTGAGACGTGCTACCGCTGATATTTCTGTCACCCAATTAGGAAACAGACATTTTATTTCATCTGTACCTGCTGGTGCAGGATGGGATTACAAAAGATCTTTCTTTTAAACTAAATGAAATTATTCTTTTTTCTTTAATCTCAGGCGAGTGTATCGGGACAAGCTGAAGTTCTGGACGCACTGTGTCCTCGTGACGCTCGTCGTCTTCACCATCATGTCCTTCTTCGCCGAGCAGGTCAGTGCTTGCATCTCGGACCACACACGGTTTATTTACACATTCAGATGAAGACACACAGGACGCTTGCCCGCACACCTCTCTGTTTCCATGATTCACGCTCGAGCTATGATTCAGACCTTGGCTTCCGAAATTCCACTCGGAGGCGCGTCCGTCTCATGTGTCGCGCTCGTATGACCGGCCAGGACCTGACTTTTCAGAAATGAAAGACGCCCGGCAGTCCTCTGTGAAACACGAGTTGTCTGTCTTTGTTGGCGTTCATCATGCAGAGCTTGTATTTACTTTAACGTTCTTTGCTGCCAGATAAGAGGAATTTCTAGCCGGAAGAACGTCCAAAGAACACTGTAGCAGAGGATTTTTAAAACAGGATCAGGTTCTTGGACCACTTTCCTGTGAAATGCTTCCAGTTTGGTCCTGGACAGAGAAGAAGAATAACGCCAGGAATTGTTTAACAGATACTGTCAGACTCTGTTATCAGGCACTTCCCTAAATCCGTAGGTTTCCTGTTTCTCCTCAGCGAACTTAAAGAAAGGTTAATAGTTGCTGTGACCTTCGGAAAATTTCCCCCACAGCGACCCGTGGGACCAGCACTCCCTGTTGAGAATGTGTCAGACTTGTCTGGAGTCTCTGCCACCACACACAAACACACCTGATGTCTCTCTGGCACCGGATGAGTCTGGCTGTCCTGCTGATGATTAAGGGAGAGATAGTTTGAGTCGTCTTAGTTCAGTTTAGATAAGAGAGATTAAACACGTCCAGAGGGAGGTGATTTTACTCTGCTGGCCGACTTCTAAGATTATCTTTGCTGGGGTCATCAAAGGTCTGAAGGGAATTGGTGTCAAAGTCCTTTTGAGTTACACAGTCTTAATTACAGGTCACCATTTTGGGAAATATGCTTATGTGTTTTCTGGTGTAGAGTTAATATGGATGAGAACATCGATACCATATCTGTCCATCAGCTAAATGTGCAGCTGCAGTCAGCAGTCGGGTTAGCTTAGCATAAAGACCGTCCTGCCTGGCTCAGCCTGAAGGTGACTAAATCCACCCACCAGCTCCTCTAACTGTCAGTAATTAACACTTTATGTCTTGTTTGTTACTGGTCAGGTACTTCACCGAATTATTGTTTTATTGTTTCAGATTTTGTACAGAATACATGATATAAGTGTCAACATTTAGTGCGCTGTAGAGGAGCTGGTTGGTGGATTTTTTTAAAAGTCTTATGCTAAACAAAGCTAACGTGGATGATCCTCATTGACACAGAAACGGGAGCAGCTTTGCATGTTGTTTATTTATAAGGTTCTGCTCCAAAAACTCCATGGTTACTGCATGGAGAGAGGTGTTGACGTCTTTAGCTAACTCTCTGCTGAATAAGTGAATAAGCGTGTATTCTGAGGTGTAAACACCCCCACCCTTCGACAGCAGTCATCCTCGTGCTGTCAGACAGCACAAAGCGTTTCTTGTCTGTCCTTCGCTGCTCGCAGTTTCTAATTATGCCACTTCCTGTCTTCCCTCTCCCTGCAGCTGATTCTGCTGAAGCGAAAGCTGTTCCCCAGGCGCAGAGCGAACAGGGACAGCAACCCCGAGAGGGTGTGACAGAGGAAGACTTCCCTCTCCTCTCCTCCCTTCACCTCAACCTCCACCCTTTCTCCCCTGCTCAGCGGAGAGGATTCAGAGCGGGAGACCGGGTGGGAACAGGAATCTGAAGTCCGCGATGCTCGTGTTGCATCAGCCCAGACCGAGGATAGAGACTCATGTGAGATGGTGATGAAAGGTTTTTCTGAAGATGAAGGATGGGCCTGCCTGGTGAAAGGAATGGCAGCCAGCATGAAGAGGCCCGTAAATCCTCTTTTCCTCCGTTGGGGGCATCTAAGGCTTTTGTACGACACCCTTGCATACACAAACAAACACTCCCTCCACACTGCACCCCCCGCCCTCGCAGTGCCATTGATTGATGTGCCGTTAAAGTGTGAAACATTCGATAGCAGCTGGTCAACGCTCCCTCTGTTTGCACGCGTGCAGCAACTTTTGCCTTTAAAGCTCAAACGATTGGCAGATGGATCAATGAAGCCGATTGACAGAGAACAATCTGTTTTGATAATCGATAAATCATTTCAGAAAATTTCCACAAATTTGTGCTCTCTGCTTCTCTGTGTTTTATATCCTCATACGTTTAATGCCGTTGGATTTGGGACTGTCACTTTGGGTGCTGGGAAATTGTGATGGGCATTTTCACAGTTTGATAGACAAAAGAATTAATTGATTAATTGAAAAAAATAGGCTTCAAAATGAAAAAAAAGGTACTTGCGGCCGTGTGTTTGTTTGTGTGTGTGTTTGGCTTTTACTGCTTTGGCTTCATTTTAAAGAAATGAAAGAAGTACATATAGGATGAATAAAATGATTCATTTAAAGGTCCTATATTTTGCTCGTTTTCAGGTTCATACGTTTATTTCGGGTGTCTGCAACGAAGTGTTTACATGCTTTAATGTTCCAAAAAGTCCCAGTCTGCTCTGATTGGTCAGCTCCGACAGGCCTGAGCAGGCACCGTCCACCATGTTTCCGCGCCAGCTGTCGGGGGCGGTCACTGTAAAGTTGTAACACAACAACTTTTGTCAGTGGAGTTAGTGTTTTGATACTTTCACAGTATTTATATGGCACCTAGGCCTGCTTTGTAATGAAAAACAGTAAGGAAATCTTTCTACAATATGGGACCTTTAAGTGTTGGCTGTTCGATTTGTTGTCTTTAAAAACATGAAAACTTGAAGTGCCTTCGTTGTTCATTCCTGCTTGTTTGAACATTGTTCTTTATCTCCTGTTGTTGTTGGTTTTTTTTTTTAAATGTCTTCTTATAAATGTTAGCCACATCACACCCTAATCTAGTGATGTCCTCTGAGGATGAGTGGGATATAGGATAATATGGTTATCATTCTTAATGTGGTACAAATGTAAGTGATACTACAGCTGTGTGCGTGTCCCCGTGGGACTCAGCAGGCTCGCTACTGTCTGAAATTCAGACCCCGTCAGCATGTTCTGTAACTTATTTTGATTGTTTTGTGACGGTGAGCCCAGTGACTGATGCATCTGATCTGAACGCCGCAGAATGTAAACATACCTTCAGACAATGCTCGGTAACGTTTTCCTCTGAATGTCAGTTTTACAAAGTCCTTTATTCTAACAACAAAAGTGGAAGCGACTGCTAGATATTGTCAGCGTTTTGCTGCTAGCATACCAGTCATGTGGTGTACAGTGTGACATCAGCAGCGTGGCAGGCGAGACGATGAGGAACGCATGTGGAAATGGGATTCCTCAGATTGCATCAGTTCAGTGGCTCCTCTTACAGAAATAAAATGTGATTTGGTTCCAGTCGTGAGTGTTTTTGTCTTGTGTATGTACGGCTGTCACTGCCTGCTATCCTGCAGCACATTTAGCAGTTCCTGCTTTCTACGCATTTGGTCCGTAACCAAAGTATTTGGATACTAAAATTTTGACCTGATGGTGGCAGTAGAGCAAAAGTTAAAGGAGTCAGACAAGTCCTTTCTTCTTCTGTCCTGCCCAAAGTAGTTAAAAGTAGCTCCACCCCAACCAACAGTAAGCTATGTGCACATGGATGTACCAGTCTAATGTTTACAGTACTGTACATTTGTGCAGAATGAGTACTTTCACTTCTGATACTTCACATTTTGCTGATACTTCTGTACTTCCCGCCGTATGATTTTCTCTTGTAATGGACTAAAAATATACTGTGTTGGGATTTCAGGATCTGAGTGCTTCTTTCACCACTGACAGCAACAAGAAATTGCATGAAAAATATTTTCTTTATTACAATCTTTTCCACTCATGTCTTAGTAGAAAGGTGTTTTACTGTGTCAGTGAAGAGTGCAACATGGTGTTGAAATCAAGGTTGTACATTTCAATGCATAGCTCCAAAGTCCATCGCAAATTATGCAAAACCATGTTTTTAGGACCCTTTATGAAGCAGAATCTGAGAGGAAGATCATTTTATTTTTCCAAAATTGCTTTTTTTTTACCCTTAAATTGCTGACAAACATCCCTTTTGATCCCAGTGAACCTGAAAAATGAGTTAGTCAATGACAGCTATTCAGTAATGATCAAACATTACAAAATTACTGATACTCCAACAAATCTTCAACAACCAAATAAATCACTCACCTATACTGTACATAATACACATGTGTATAAGTGGAGAAACTTCAAGAGTGAACAGATAAAAAAAAAAAAAACCTTCCTGTCGCACTGTAGTCTTACTATTGTTGCATCTGGTATGAAAAGAACGTACAACGCTGTTTTAAATATTCACAAGTTAAACAGTAATTACAACAAAAATATTTAAGGCGTCTTCAGTTGAATTCTGTACAATCACAAATAATTAACTATTAGCCCTTTAGGGAGAAGAAAAGAAAGCAGAAGAAGTCGTGTGTTAATGCTTCATCAGTCGACGGCGCTCTAAAGGCCGGAGGTGAGGTGTTTTTTTACTTTCAGGACTGAAGGATCAGACGAGTACCAGGAGAGTCACAGAAAGGTGTTTGTAAGAGGAGCCTGATAGAAGGACCTGTCGTCGCTTTCAGCACTAACACAGACCGCTAACCCTCCACGAAGCACATTGACAACCTGCCAGTCCACACTGCAAACTTCATTGGAAATTATGAGGTTTTAAAGGTCATTTTAAAAATTTAATCCGTATTTTCGAGCCCCCGATTCATGTCAGATTGAGTTCATTTCATCAATAAAAACAAATGATTAAGAAACTTTCAGCAGGGATCTCATTAGCTTTGGGCACATATCAGAGATTTACCTCGCTGAGCTGTTCCCATTGATTGTTATTTTGATTATATTTACGCCTCGTAAATACATGACAGTCCCACACGTTGGACAGACGTCTGTAAATTTAAAGCAGATGAAAATGCTTTGATATTTGCCCAAGCTGTAAAATACCTGCGAAAGAAAACGTTTTGGTGTTTGAGTTGAATAAGCAGAAAGTGTAAAGAGTGCACTTCTGATGTGAACGTCTAAACTTTCAGATAACATGCACTGATGTTTGAATTAAAACTCGTCGGCGAACATTCGATCGATCCACGCTGTTCAAAACCTTTTTTCCCTCTTTTTTTTTTTTTTTTTGGTTTGTAGTGTCAAGTCGGTTTTATTTTTCCATCTGCTGTGCGAGGCAGTTTCAATCAGAAGTGGTCACTTTGTCAAGGCTGCAGTGGCTCGTGGGCGCCTCCTCGGCGTCGTCTGCTTTCAGGAGCGGGGAGAGGTCCGCGTCCCCCCCCGCCTCCTCCCGCCGGGCAAGCCGTCAGTCGCGGTGGGCGTTGCTCGGCGGCGTGATGCTGAAGACTCGGATGCGCAGGTGGGAGGCGATCTGGAGGCACACGCTCGTGCAGTAGCGCGTTAGATCCAGGAAAGAGAAGACCTGAAGAAAGATGGAGGGGATCAAACATTAAAGGCCGGATGAAATGATAAACTACATTTTTTATCTCTTTCATGAGTGGGAGAAATCAGGTTTCATGTCATATTGTAGCTGCAGGTCTAGTCCATGGTCCACCCACATAGGTGTTTTCACTTATTCCTCCTGATTAGACCTGATTCCTCAGGCCTGTGTGGGTGTGACAGACCAGGCTTGACTGACAGCTCCCTCAACTTACAATACACATTTGTCACTCCATAAAGCCTCTTTCACCCTGGACAAGAAACCCACCAACACCCCCTGACATCTGGCTTTTGTCCTCAGTGGGAAAGGGTACAATCGGCATTCATTCCTGCACCATGTGACTCTGCAGTCGTCACAGCTCTGATGGAAACATGACACCTGTGTGGGCGCGCTGGTTTTCGCCCCTGTTCCTGCGCAGTGCCACGACACCTCCATGCTGCTTTCTACTGTTTGGAGTGAACTGATCTGCTGGTTAAGCTTTCACTTTTTCTCCCTGATTAGACCTGATTCCTTTCGGACTGTGTGGGTGTGCACAGGCCGGACTTAATCAGCAGCTCCCTCAAATTACAATTCACCTTTATCACTCTTATACACCTTCAATTCGACAGACATTTTGGCTTGTCACGGTAAGAAAAGCACAGGTGGGGCCAATAACATGACTGACGGCTCTGTTCCATTTAAGTGTGACAATAAAGCGAAGCGAGCGAGCCAGCATGCGTATACTTCGCTGTACCTATCCTGCTATGAGGAATCAAAATGTCCGCTGCTGGCCTATTTATACCCTGGTTACCTCGCTGAATACCCAGCATATCTCCACCCAGCTTCACCTTGAGCAGACATCTAATCAGCCAAGTGAAAACATCTGTGTGGCTGCAGAAAGCTGTTCAGAGCTGCTACTTATTTTACTTTTCTTAGTTAAAAAAAAAAATAAAACCACTTCAGACTGTTGGTCAGAAAAAACCTCGATGTCATCTAATATTATACCAGACATATAAATCTGTTTCAAGCTAGTAGATGATTTCAGTTGACTTATTAAAAGTTAATGCAACAGATTCTCCGTTCTAAACGTGTGATCACTGACTTCCAGAGCTTCTAAAGAAAGAGGGATTTTACAGCAGCAGCCGCTTTCATATCAAAACTGATCAGTATTAAACTGGTTAGAGGCAAGATATCACGTCATAGATGTCATCTAATGGGTCTGAAAGGACATGTGAGGTGAACCTTGAGCTTTTTAATGATGAAGAGGAAACCAGCAGAGCTCAGAGTCCCACAACCAGGACTGAAAGCCGCCGCGCCGGCGTGTCCGTGGTCTTAACTGTGCTTTGCTCGTTAGTCATCGAGGCTCACCTGTCCTGCAAGTTCCTGCTGCACGCCTCCACACCTGCTTCTATTAGGCTGTCATGGAAAGAGAATGGGTGGGGCGTGCCAAGAAAAGAGGCATTAACTATGAAATCGTTTGGTCGGTTTTTCTGGTTCTTTTCTGGGCAACAGTTGCCACATTTTCCAGCAGCCTTAAAGATGCGTTTGCTTGTTTGTTGGATGACTCACGGGTGCAGCCTCATGAGGCATTAGTGTCAAGGTTACATGTAGGATCAAAGCAGCTGTCATGATGAACAAATATGGATGCAGATGAGCAGGTTTTCATCAATTTAAAGCTACACTGAGCAGGACATTCTTCTTAAACCCAGCAGTGGCTCATTTAGGTGGTGGCTAACACCTTAAGCGTTTCAGTCACTTACCATGGCGATCCAGAGGACTATGTGCTCATCAATGAAGCTGTTGAAGTACTGGTTGAGGAAGAGGAGGCCGGGACCTATGAAGGCTGAGTCCGGGAGGTGCAACTCACTCTTGGTCATGTGTGCGATCTACAGAGAATCACATGGGGAAAAAAAACACTGATTAAACAGAGTCTGCACTGAATAACCTGGTTAAAGACAAACAGGAAGTGTAATGATTATAATGTTAAATATAAAAGCATTTTAGATTTAGAGTCTGTCTCGGTCAAAACGATGAAAACAAAAACAATCTGATGATGCAGACGGATCGCGGGAGTTGTTCATTGATAACCTGTCTGACGTCACTCAGGCAGAAACATTCACAGACGAGGTCGTGTTTTAAAGTTCAATTCATTTAATGTTTAGTTGCGTTCACTGACTTCCTTCCTCGCTCTCTGGAGCATCATCTGGTGTTTCCTGTGTTTTTTTTAAACTATAGCGCCAGATTAAATAATTACATCATCACTTTAATGTGGAAATTTTAAATATTCTAGCTTTAAAGCTATAATCCTCAACATTTTCATGAATGTATTTACTCTGTAATCAACTCTGTACATGTTCACTGCTAGTGGCGGAGTCCGCCATTCTCATGCTAGATTTAAAATGGCTTCGCACGCAGGAGCGATTCACTGGAAACACTGCAGCGCGTACTGCAGCATTACTTTTAATTTTGCCTCACTCAGGCTGACTGTTTACTGTCCTACAGCCACATCAGAGCTGCATTAAGATCCTGCTAATTTCCTACTGCTGCGGCTTCATGTTGTCTATTATTTGTTCCCATTCTGTCAATAATTTTAGTTCATTTTTGAATGTTTTAAGCTAAAGCTCTTATGTACATATTACTCATTGCACCTTTACAGCACCACGGGTTTGTTTGGCTCCAGTGTAAACCATATCTTGCCATATCAGCCAGGACTGAAATCAGGATTAGACAAGGACAAGATGAACGTACCACCAGCTTGTTGGAGATCTTGGACATGACCATGCCGAAGGCGAGCAGGTACAAACAGGGGTGGTGCTCAAACAGGTGGCTGGACGACTTCTTGAAAATGATGAAGGCCAGAGTGAGGACGAGTCCGACGTGCAAACCAGGACTCAGCACACTGGTGTCCTGCACAGAGAGGAGGTTACTGAGCATGGATCCCAATATATTATCTGCTCTATAAGTTCAGGCAGATGTGTGTTGACTTACAGCGACAGTGGAGCCGTTTTTGCCGACACCTCCGTTCAGGATGACGTGGAAGTAGTTGTAGCAGGAGTAGAGGGCTCCACCGATGATGCCCATGATGGGGAAGGCATACAGCTGCAGTCCGAGGACGGGCAACTACGGAAACACGTGAAGATCAAATTAGTGTGAGGGCACAAAGCGCTCTCCTTATAGCAAGAAGACAGGTGCTTATATGAAAGCTGCAGGCATGCCGAGCGTGATGGGAGGGCAAAGCAAAAAAAACAAACAAAAAAAACAAAAACAAAACAAAATACAATGCGGGTGACATCATCAGCTTTTTGAGCCAGATCATGTCCAATAGATGACCTGTTGCCATGGCGTTAGCTACCCATATTTACCTTCTCACTTCTCTCATGTGATGTTAAGTCAAGCCTCCAAAGGCAGCACGGAGTAAAAGTAAAACACAAACGCTATTTAAAGACTAGAAGGACGACTACAATCTAGAAACTGATCATAAGTTTAGTGTGAAAACGAGTCGACTGTACACTCAATGTGAAATGAAAGTGTTCCCGTGTGTGTACAGTACTGCATCTGTACAAAATATATCACTCTGTTACCGTGGTTTGCCAAAGGCTCACGCCTCCGAAAGCCGACATGAAATACATGATGATGATGGCGACCTGCACCTCCGTCACGTCAATCCTGCGAAGATGAGGGAGGAGAGAGATTAGCCTTAAGTTTAGTGGTGATACAAGCAGCATCTGTAAAACGCTGCTGAAGGTGTGACTTACAGGCCAAAGCGGAGGGTCCCGGACACGTAGGTCTGCCAGTGGGCGCAGAAGAACATGAACATCCCGATGAACCCACAGAAGAACATCCAGTTTGGGTATCTTCCTATTCCACATGAAATGCACGTCCCCACAGCAACAAAGACTGCAGGACGGAAGAAGACAGGACAAACAAAATGAAACGACAGAACATCTCGCTGATCCGCGAATGCACTGATTTTCATTTAACTGCAAATATAATAAAACCCAGCAGAGAGCAACAGTCTGGGTTCAGCTGTGAAGCACCTGTGGAGACAGCGTCGCAGCCGTGGTCGAAGAGCTCCCCCAGAGCTGAGCTGCTGTTTGTCCTCCTGGCCTGCTTCCCATCAATGGCATCCAGAGACTGGTAGATGAACAGGCCCAGGGCGCTCATGATGAAGGCCCATGATGGAGCCTGGGGGTGGTGGAGACTTTATTTAGAGATCTCTGCTTACAAGAAGGACCACAGACTTGTACTTTATTCCTCTATGACAGTAAACTGAGCTTTTTGGGTTGTGGACAAAGCAAGACATTTTGAGGACGTCAAACAACTAATCGATTAATTGAAAAAAAATAATGAAAATAATCGTTAGTTGCAGCCCAAGACTGACCCATGATTTAAGTAATTTTTCAGGTTAAAAATGTAACAAGGCTGCGCTGCACAGGCCCAACTTGCACGGAAATCAACTCAGCGCTTCATTACTTCCAGTAAAACAACATTGTGTAAATACTAATCCAACTGTTTAATTCACAGACATGTAGGTAATCAGTAATCTGAGATAACAGATTTGTGTGTTAGAGAAGTATATTTCTGTGTGTCACCATATGCATCAGTGTGGAGAAGGAGGGACTCCTGCTGACTGGAGTGTTTCACTTCCTCTTACTAGGTTGGAGGTTATAGACCATCTGGACAGTAGAGGCAGCCAACACAGTGTGTTTATCACTACAGTGTGTGTGTGTGTGTGTGTGTGTGTGTGTGTGTGTGTGTGTGTGTGTGTGTGT
>JBBMOE010000070.1:460424-470834 GCA_037975065.1 Chaetodon trifasciatus
GAGAGAGAGAGAGAGAGAGAGAGAGAGAGAGAGAGAGAGAGAGAAAGAGAGAGAGAGAGAGAGAGAGAAAGAGAGAGAGCATTTGTGTATGTTTGTGAGTGTGTGAGGGGGGAGACAAAGATAGCCTGTGTTTCCAGAGAGATCAAGAATCCCATGCTGTCTTAAATATTCAGAGACCCTGCTGTTTTCTTCAAAGTCCAGGCCCTGAATGTCTTGTGGACTGGTAGGGACGGGGACTACTTGTTTAGGGTTATCACAGAGGTCATTTTTAGGGAGAACTCTGTACTGTGTCCATTGCTTCATATGAATTCCTCTAATGTGTGTTTGTTTGCACTGGCATGGGACTTTCATACCTCTACAGTGCACGAAGACGGGTGGACACAGGCCAGGTTTTGCCACAATGCTGAATAGCGATTGGGGAAAACTGAAATGCCTTTGCACTCGTGGAATTTGACAGTAACAACATCCTGCATGGACTGTGGACTTTGTTGCATTGGACAAAATATGTGTTTATCAGTGTAAATCTGATAACCAGCCACACACACCTATGCAATTCCTGCTCAGGTCTCTGTACCACAGTGAACCTGGGGACAGAAGTTAAGTAGATCAGGGGTCAACTATTTGCTGCAATGCCTGTAATTGTATTTGTGGTAAAGGTTTTAGGATTATGTAGCTGAGACGACATCAGAGTTGGATCTGGAGCCATTTGACTTGTTGGTCTCAACAGTTATTTTTGTTTCTAGTGTGTACGCACTGACGTTAGACCCATGCTAATTCTGTTAATTAAATAGTATTTGCATTATCTCTAATGGTAAACTGAATAAGAGCAACATTTTCCTTCAGATTGCTGTTTTACCATCAGCAACGTCAGTCCGGGCAGACAACAGCACGTCTGAACTGTGCGTCGTCGCTCCCCTGCCGGAGAGATGTCACACATAACCCCATCAAAATCTGGCATTTTAAAGCGCCCTTGCGTAAATTGAGGCCATTTAAACATACCACCTTGTGATTTAAGATCAGTCCATAATCACGAGGAGACAGTCTCCAATTCGGCTTACACTGTCATACATGAAATACGGTATAAACGTCAACTTCCCGAGGTGGTCCGTTTGATATAGCCCGAAACCTTGGCGTTAGCGGACAGCGTGACCCCATTAATGAAACGGAAATGTTATTAAAACATGACTGGCTGTGAGGCTCAAATGCATGCCGAATTAACCAGTGGTCTCTGCGGTTTCGGGAAATATCTTATATTATATCTTTTGAGACATGTGACGTTTGCACAGGTGGCTAACTTTAACTTATGCATTTTCTGAATGGAGGATCTGCGTTCCTTCCATACCAGAGAAGGGCACGTAATTGGGGCTAGTCACCGTGTAGAAACTTTGGCCAAGGTCGCTTTACTCACCTCCTCTGTTGCCGTGGGACAATAATACACAAGCACCACCGTGGAGATGATATTGACCAGCAGTCCAACTATGGTCAAAGTGTTTGGTGCGATCCATGTCGGAGTTTGCTGGATGAGCCAGTTCCAGTAGATTTGACACGGTGGCTCAAACAGGGATCGACCAGAGGCGCTGTATTTATGCTCCTCCAGCCGCTTGAGTTGAGCGGCTGACAGCGACTCTGGCCACAAGAAATGTGGCATTGTTTTTCCGCCAATCACTCCTCAAATTACGCTAATAAACTTCCAAATAGTCCCTGGTAGTAGCTCAAATAGGGCTATCTTCTCTCGGCCGACTCCAAAAAAGAGCAGCTCATTTGGCATTTATAGCTAAGTGACTAGACGAGGCCATTTCCACAGCGGAACCATGAGATGTCGATACTCTGTACGTTTCTGCCCGAGATGCGTTTCGGCAGGAAGCGCGAATCCGGAAGGGAATAATATGGCTGTTTACCGGGAATTTTAAAAATGTAAATTAAAACGTATGGGAACTACGAGATTATTTAAACCACAATATACAGTTTTAAACTGCATTTAATCACATAACATTTAAATGAGATTTAAACATTTATGTTTAAATCAATATCAAAATTTATTTTTAAATGAAAAATGTCACATATTCACTCATCCTCATCCGTAGTGGTATATGAAGGGTGAAGATGTGTTCAGGGCAATAGCAACAAATGCTGTGGTCATGAATCGCTCTCCCCCAAGAAGTAAGGTTTCTAATTTTGTAACTTCACTTTTCATTAAAAAAAAATACTGAATCCTTGATTTATGTATTTATTAGCCTAAAATTAGTCAAAATTAAGTCTAAATAGAACCTACTCTGTGAATAAGCCAATGAAACATGCAGCATGTGTAAGTGTTTAACTGTATAATGTGAACTCCCTTGAAATTCCCAGAAGAAAAACCAAGGATGTCCGCATTGATGGGTATGTATTTATACTTATTAATTTAAGATATTATTAATGAAGAAATATGGCATTTATTTAGTGGGTTTTTATGTCCTAGTATTCCATACATTTCAAGAGGAGGTTAATATGTTATAGCCATTGTCAAACCCCATCATGTACTGTATAAAGAGGTCCACCAATTTAAGTATATAAGTATATTTGGTGTCAGTCCAGTATGGTATCTTTGGATAGTGCGGCTGTAGAGCCTAATTTTTTTAATTACAAAAATAGAACAAAAACAAAAATAACAGTACAATTATTCACATTACTTATTTATTGTAATCCATGGGTCATAATTACAAAGGTAAATGCATGCGCACATGGCTGAGCATCAATCAGGCCTCAAGTCCAATATGAATCCAACAAGCATAATGTGTCATGCAGAATATTGACTGTGTAAACCTCTACATTTTTTTCACTTATTACACATAAATAAGCTACACAGAGAAAGTGAACTGAACAAATATTAATGTCAAAGGGTCCACACATTCATTTCTCCAACATTACTCTGGTCTATTTTCATTTTTCTTGCCATATATAAGTTTGACACATCCTACAAACATTAAACCTTTGTTTATACATTCCCATGTCCCTTCTTTCAGACCCCAGTAATAAATTATCACCTTCAGCAGGCACTCCCAACAAGAATCAATACTGTAGGTGTGTCACTGTGCTATATATGTGCTTTGTATTTTTTCATTTTTATTTTTTACACACTACATGTACTTATCAAAGCTAGAACCAAAACACTGCCAACATGCATCTGAGCTGACACAGTCTTTCAAACACAAGTGGGTGACAAAGACATGACCTGGCTTTTTTTTTCTATGGTAACTAGCTCCACACCTGCACACAGCACACCACACCACAGACCAGCACACCCTCGCCCACACCTCCTCCACCTGTCTCTCCATCCCTCCATCAGCCCACCCTCCATCTTCAGGCCGCTGACCTCAGTAGGTGAGAGAAGAGGATCACTAGTGGCGGCAGATGTCTGCAAAGCTAAAGTGTGTCATTGCACTCTGTCCAATTTTACTTCTCTTGCTCGACAATCTTCGTCTCGTTCATGTACTTGTCAATTAGGTGTAGGGGCACTCCGCGTTGCATGAGTTCGTAGAAGGTGAAGCCTCCTGAGGGACAATAGGAAAAACTCTCTTATGATATTGTTGGGAAGGACAGATGATGGGGACAGTGGAAAAGAGAGAGGAAGATGAAGGAGAAGAGGAGAAAAGATGATGAAGAAGAGGCTGGTCAAGCAAAGAGAATGCAAAGGAGACGGGCTAGGAGTTCACAACGCTGGATAAGGAGTGAGAGGAGAGAAGAAAGGTGGTCAGAATAACTCATGTATCAATCCACACTCAGTTTGTAAATCCATGTACATCTGCTCAGGCTTGCAGAACTAGAAGCATAGTTGGTTCCACTGAAATACAATGCAGGTCAACATCCCTGGAAAAATCCAGATTAATGAAGCATACACTGTCTTTAGTCATCCACAATATGCTTACAGTGGTGAAAGATGTGAAGTTAAGTAAATGTATCAACATCACAGGGCAGATTTACACTGTTACATGTAACAGTAATGCATTAAAATGAAAGTAAAAGTAGTAAAATGTGCTCAAAGTATCAAAAGTTAAAGTATCCATTATGAAAAATAATATGATTTAGAGTTACACTTTAAAGTATATCATATTAATGGATTATTATTTTGTGCATTAACGTGTAACTGATCACATCTGGAGCTAATTTAAACTAAATTATAACTTATTGGGCACTTCACAAATCATCATATATCATCATAAATTCTAATCCGCAGATCTAACCTGACTACATCTGTCAGATAAATGTTGTGGAGGAAAAATATACAACACAAAAATATGTACAATATTCCACTGGAATGTACTCAAGTAAAGTACAAGTTCCTCAAAACTGTACTTTAGGGAATTAGTTTGACATTTTGGGAAATACATGTCTGGCAAACTGGTGGCATCAAGAGTCCAGGAAGTTACTGTGACTAGCCAAAAGATAGGCCGACATATAACCACTCATAAAACCACAAATTGTTGCTTTATAGTTTGTTGAAATATTCCTGTCATAACAGTACTTGAG
This sequence comes from Chaetodon trifasciatus, assembly GCA_037975065.1. Lineage (NCBI taxonomy): Eukaryota > Metazoa > Chordata > Actinopteri > Chaetodontiformes > Chaetodontidae > Chaetodon > Chaetodon trifasciatus. The sequence continues at coordinate 464,931 of JBBMOE010000070.1, forward strand.
TAAATGTGCTTACTCTCCACCACTGTAGGATAAGGGATATGACAGGAGCTGTGCTATCTCCTATTGTGCATACACATCTCACAGAACATGGAAAATACCCGCTGTTAGTATGCTTTGTTTAGATCCTGGACAATTTTACTTAACAGCAGAAAAAGGATATGTAGACCACATGCCAATGTAGCATAAAACTCAGTCTCAATCTCCACAGATGCTGCTCTGGATTTCTCTGCATATGTTAGCAAGTTTGCAAAATGTTTTACTTACCTTATCTTTGCCACAAAATACATGAGAGGTAGTCTTTGAATTCATACCATACCAACAACTATGGCAATCAGTTAAAATTTCCAAAACAGGGTCATTAAATTCAGCCAACTAAGCAGAACTGGGAAATAATTTGGGCAAATGTTGTCATGCAAACCTTGCGTCATTAATGCTTGATTGCTGAGAAAAGTGAGGTTACAAGCTGGCTGAAAGATGCATAATGAATGACATAAGCTTCATATGCCATAACCATATGAAAGCTTACCTTATATGAGAACATACATTCACAATTCTTGAGTTTGGACTGGGGGAGAGAGAAGAGAAGAGGGGTTAACAAAATGTTTACATGGTGTTATATGTGTGCACCAGGGAAAACTGTTGAGTTATTACTGAACTCTTATATGAGGAGTTAACTGTGTGGCATAAAGAGGACACTGGAATCTGTGGAGAATAGTTGAAGACAACACAAAAACATCACAGCTCTATATGTTATGCCTACTGAGGTGTGACTGCTGACAGACTGTGTGTTGAGGTGGTGTGTTGTGATGATGAACAAGATGACTGGATGGACTGGACTGGATAGAGTTGTGTGAGAACACAGGGGATAAACCTCTACATGTGGTGGTGATGGAGAAGTGTCACCAGATATTATGTGCACTGCACACAAATGATTATTATTATGTCATTACTTGTACTTATTTTGAAAGTTGTGTCCAGGAGATGGTTGCACCAGCTGTTCATAAGCTCAAACTTTGCTAAGTTTTAACATAGTGGAGACACATAGCTGTCAGTTAGCTAACTGACAAAGTTAACGTTAGCTCACTAACATATTAGCCGTAGAGAGTCAAGAGTAACAGCATTTAAATGAAGATCTGACCCAAATCTTACTTTAAATGCTGTTAAGTAACAATGTAAAATATAGGATTTTAAACTACATTTCACAAGAACAACACAATATATTGTACCTCAAATTACAAAACTTTATGCTAACAATGCTAGGTTAGCACAGTGTATTACTCCAGACTACAGATGTTACTTAGTGCCAATTTACTAATGTCCCTCCTTGCTAAGACATTCCTTGAGTTTTAATGGTTTTAATGATGTATTCAGAACTTCAGAAAGTCTTTACACACAACTGTAATGATGAATTTACAAATAGCTGGTGCAACTCAATCATATACTTACCTGTCCACCGCCTATGTGGTCAGCCCTTTGGTAGACTGCAACACACAGCTCAAACACTGCAGTGCCCGTGTAGAGTTGGTTTTCCAAAGTCACCTTTTGATTATTGATTTTGATTAAAAATCTACTTTTAGATAAAGAAACAAAGACCCCTAAAAGGGAGGAGATGCTTAAAAATCACGAGAGAAAGGAACAAAACTAAGAAGGCTTTGGGAAACCAGATTCAGACACAGACAGGTACCCATGAAGGCACGCAGAGCTCGCCTCCTGGTCCACACTGACCTTTGACCTCCAGCTTGCAGTCCACTTGGGCCTCTCCCAGGTCGTTGATGGCCTTGCAGGTGTACATGCCACCATCATAAGGGCTGGGCTTCCTGATCTCCAGAGTACATACGCCCTGGTTGCTAAACATGCGGTAGCGTGGGTCGTCGATAATGGCTATTTTGTTCTTCATCCAGATTACTTTGGCCTGCAGTCAGACAACAGAAGCATCAGCAGCATGATGTTGATCCAGCAGACAAATTTCATAGTTTTGGCTATCATTTCTATCAGTTATGATAACATTATACTCACTGTAGTTATTGGATTCTTGTAATTTTGGGTTTGTTGGGTCATAATTTTCTTATGTCTAATCTTCTTTTTCTTTTTCTAGTAAGTTTGACTAAGTGGGAGTCTGTCAGAAATGAATGATCAATAATGGAATGATGGCCAGAACTACAAAAATTAGATCCAAGTTTCCATAAACTGGACCCAGCCTTTAAAAAGTTGATAAAATATTGTCTTTAAAATGTTTTTGGCACATTAGGAACAGAATTGATGCTATAAACATGATGATCAACTTGTATATTTACCTGAGTAAAATCTACACATACACCACTTTTACCTGTGATTCCCCACCTACCCTTGGGTTGGCACGAACGCTACAGTTGAGAGTAGTATTGTAGCCAGCGATGGCAAAAGTGTTGATCAGCGGCTGCGTGAACTTCGGGGCCTCCTTGAAGTCATGGTCATTGTAATCGTGCGTTTTCATCTGCAAGCCTGTTGAGGGAAGGGTAAAGGAATGGGGTTGTGCATGATACTGGTGCTGAGCGGTATCATGTGGGGAATTCCCTATGTGATGAGGGAAAGACAATATTTCTTGTTTATCATCGGCTGAGTGTACAACACCATTGTTTAAAGGCCTGTCAGTCATAGCCCGACCCCTGCTAGACAAAGTGAGACTGTAAATTCAGGCTCACTTCAGGGTGGAAAACATCACTGACAGTACCTTTCAGATAACAGCTGTGGAGGGAATACTGAAACAACAACTTTATTGACATTTTCAACATGTATAATCGGTGAGATTTGATCCAAAGTTTTGGCTTTGGAAGCATTTCCCCTCCATTAAAAAGGTGAGGGTATTGCTTTCCTTGAACTCATCCTTCCACACAAATACACTCACTAATAAGTCAATAATTGTTACCTTCTTTGACGATGAGGGCGCTGTTTTTGGTTTGGGTGGCAGTTTCGCTTAGACCACACATGTTTTCTGCAAAGATCCTGAAGAAGTACTCGTTCCCAACCACCAGCTCTGTGATGGTGATGCAGGTGCGATGGTAGTGCTCAATGCATGTGTACCATTCCTATTAAGCAGATCGAAGCATGTTACTATCGAATACACATCGTTTGCAGTTTCAGTTTAGTATGTTTTGTAAAACGGATTTCCTACCATTGTCTTCTTGTCTGCTTTTTGAATGGTGTAGCCTGTTATTGGAGCGTTGCCATTGTCTTTTGGAGGAGTCCAGACCAGAGCTACATTTCCTCCCCAAACATCTTCAATTGTCACAGAGTGAGGAGGCCCAGGTAGGTCTGAAATTCAGAGAAAAGTATAATAGTAATCTTGTATCAAGACCTTCTAAGACCTTTTATGAGGAAACTAAATTAATAAAGGGTCCATTCACTCACCTACGATTTGTATGTCAATAACAGCTGTGTCCACATGGTTTTCAACCTGCACACTCATGTCATACTTTCCAGAGTGGTTGCGATCTGCCTTACGAATGAAGATGATGCTGTCACAGTCTGTGTTGCGGATGCTGACGTGTGTGGGCTCTATGGGCTTGCCTTCCTTCAGCCAGGTGACCTTCGGCCTGGGTTTGCCCTGCAGACATCACACAGGGTTTATCATTATGCTCAGAGACGCTGTGAATATTGATCAATTGGGAAATTACTTTACCATAAATGGCACAACAAGGTTGACTGCTTCTCCAACTCTACGAGTGTATGTTTGCTTCAAGTGTCGGGGGACGCGGATCTTGGGTGGTTCTGAGGTGGAGATAGACCAAAACTTGGACTTAAACCAAAAGTTACAGCAGAAAAGTTGTTGAGATTTATTTCTAGAACAGTATTCTACAAAAGCAGTTCAAAGAATCTTAACACCAGTTTTCAGAGCTCACCAATAACCTCTTTGACCAGGATAGAGTGCTGAAGGGACCGTGGAGCACTGGCTCCAGCAGCATTGATGGCTTTGACTCGAACTAAGATTTTACACCCTGGAGTCAGCCCAGTGATGGTGTACTTAGTCTTCTCTGTCAGCTCCTTGTTGGATACCACCCAATCATTAGCTGTAGAGACAATGGAGTGCAGTCGAAAAAACAATTTGTTAATACTCACAGAATATTCTGCTGTTTAAATTTAAGTTTCTGTTTCATGTCAACCTCTGCTCCAAATTCTTTAATGACCAAAGACTTCACCAAGTTAATCTCACAATTGTCAAATTTCATCACAATCACAGTCTATAGGGGACTTTATAAGACTTGAGGTTGTCTCACATCCTTCTATGCAATACTCCACCAAGTATCCATCCAGACCAGCAGCTCCAATGGTTTCAGGAGGGCGCCACTTTACTGTCACTGTGTTGTCAGTGACATCGTCCACAACCAGCATGGTGGGCTCACTGGTCACAGCTAAGTGCAGATGAAGATTTTAGAGATCAGGAGAGCCATAACCATCATTCTTTATTTTGTTTCCCAACAAAGGCTAAAACGAGATCGGAAAACATCTATTTTGGCAAGTCATCAACACGTGAGCAAGGCGCCTCTCTCTCTGGCTGGTATGCTGTCAGTCTCCATGTCAGATCTCATTAGTCCCTGCTCTTGCCTTCTATTCTTGTATTCTGAATCATATTTAACTCCTATTGAACCCTGACAGACCTGATCTCCTAAATCTCTAATCCACTGATGATTTGGCAGCCATTATAAAGACATATTTAATATCCCGTAAAGCTCCTGCGTGTTCAGTGGAGGTCACAGTCAGAATGCTTGGGATGGTGGGGTATCGGCAGGAACAGCTGCGTCGCCGGGGTACCAAGGGCAGATCACACATGCACTATCACAGGATCACTCTTTGAAATTTCCTCCAATGGTTCCTGAAATGGTTGTTAGATAAGCTAAAGCCTTGGATGATACTTTCTTGGACTGATTAATAGGAGAAGTAGCTCAAAGGCCAGAGTTTAGACTGGTAAGTGGATATTCATGGTGACATTTGGGCTACTCACCAAGGGGAGTAAAAGCTTTGGAGGGTTCACTGGGCTTGGACACACCAATGGCATTGACTGCAAAGATTCGCACTTCGTATGGGACCCCTTCAATCATCTTCTTGGGTTCGAATGATGTTTCTTTGATCAGGTCAAAGTTCAGTCTCATCCATCTGGAGCTCTGTTTCTTCTTTCTCTCGACGAAGTAGCCTTTAGAGGACAGCCATGAAGTCTTTCATTTAACACCAACACAAATGCTTAAGGTGTGGTAATAAGGAAGATGCAATGTTTACCTAATATTGGTGAACCTCCATCATATTTTGGAGGTTCCCACGTCATAGAGCACCAATCACCACCCACTGTTGGCACCAAGGGAGCCTCTGGAGGGTCAGGGATGTCTGCAGAAAACACAAGGTCATGTTAAGGATTCAAGAAACAAATTTGCAACTCTCCACATGTTCTTTTTCTTAAGTGTTTTGTGATGACTTACCCACAACCTTGATTTTGACGGAGGCTGTGGCCTCACCAGCCTCATTCTGCAAGACTATCTTGTAGTTGCCACTGTCCTCCCGCTCTGTGATGTCAATTGTCAGGCTGGTTTGGTCACCGAACGTTTCAGCTCGGACACGATGGCCCGAGTCAAGAATTACCTAGGACAAACAAGACAGAAAAACAATACATGTAAACTTTGAAAATTAAGCAAGAAAACTACACTGTTGGATTGGGTGGCATATTCCTTCATCACCATGAACACACACACTGTAGTTTATTTTGAGTCAATCCCACATGCACTGTCCTGCTGCTGGGACTGCACACCAACTGTGTATTAATCCACTGCTGAAAATAGTCCCAATAAATTTACTGTTTACTCATTCATTCATTCATCTTCTATACCCCCGATTATCCCTTTCGGGGTTGGGGGGGGGGGGGCTGGAGCCTATCCCAGC